>CAUYSK010028692.1:0-24289 GCA_963575035.1 Avahi laniger | reverse complement strand
AGCCGATCCTGTGGGAGAGCGCCTCACTCGCGTGTGGGTGTCCGTGTTCTTCACCTCCCGCTGTGGGAGCAGAGAGCCAGGAGGTCTCCCCTAATCCGCCATTTTTCTCCCCCCCCCTTGACTCAAGATTTTAATTTATCTTTTCCCTTAAAATTTGCCATTTGCCTTTAAATTTTCAAATTTTTTGCTCTAAAGTTGTTCATAGTATTATGTTATGGTCTTTAAATATTTTACCTATTTATAGCTTTTTTTCTTTGTTATTTTTAAAATTGTGTTTTATCATTTTCTTAAAACCTTTCCAAGAGTTTGTCCATTGTTTTATTTTTTCAGAGGAAGCACCTTCTGGTTTTGTTAATCTTCTAAACAGTTTCTTTAGTGTTTTTTTGATTTCTAATCTTAACTCTATGATTTTCTTTCTTCTGCTTTCTTTGTATTTATACTGGTTTTTTAGTTGTATGAGTTGATTGTTTACCTTGTTTATTTTTACTCTTTTATTTTCTAATATATGTATTTCTATCCATACATTTCCTTCTAAGTGCCACAGTAACATTCCCTTTAAGTACAACTCAAGTAGTATTCTATTTGTTTTTATATAAAGTGTTTTGTTAAATTAGAAGACATTCATAATTCTCACTGTGATTTCTTCTCTGATTCAAGAATTGGAGTATTATTTTCTTTTGGTTATTTATATAGACTCTATTTTTTCCGGACTATTACGGGGGTACAGATACTTTGGTTACATATACTGCCTTAATTTATTGTGGTCAGAGAATGTGGTCCATGTGCAATTAATTCTTTAGGAGTTATTAAGATTTGCTTTGTGGCTTATTCATGTTCAATTTGTGTAAATGTTCCATGAGAACTTGTAAAGAATGCTTATTCTTGAACTGTTAAGTTTCTACAAGCAGAATGCCTATTCACATAGCTTGTAAACTGTGTGGTTCAAACATTCTGTATCATTTTTTCTTTCTATTCAATACATCGGTTTCTGAAAGAAGTTTATTAAAATCTCTAACAATTGTAGATTTGTCAAATAGTCCACGTAATGCCATTAATTTTTTCTTTATATATTGTGAAGTTGTGTTGTTATGTGCAAATAAGCTCAAGATTTTGTAAGCTTCTAAAGAATTTCCTTTACATCCTTAAAGAATAATATTTATACTAAATGATTATTTCCTTAATCAATTTTTTGTCTAACATTATTTTTATTCCATTTTTCTTTAGATTAGTGCTTGTTTGGTAGAGTTTTTTTTTTTTATTTCAGGATATTATGGGGGTACAGATGTTTAGGTTACATATGTTGCCCTTACCTCCCCTCCGCAAGTCCGAGTTTCAAGTGCGTCCGCCCATGGAATGGTGCGCATTGCACTCTTTGTGTATGCATATACCCATCCCCTCCTCCTGGTATAGTTTTTTAAATCCCTTTACAAATGTGGTTAAGTTATATTTCTTTCAAACGGCATTATGGTAAAATATAAGTGAGACTACAGAATTGTTATCAGTGATGTGTTGATTACAAATGCTAGGTAGTTATTCCAGTTGAATTTCAAATCCTAATCTCTTCTTGATGGCCAGAGTTAAAAGAAAGACATGATCAGTTACATAGATCTTACTGCCACAAAGAAAAGTATCCTGTCAATTCCTTAAGGAAGTAAAGCTTTTCCTAGTAGCAACTTTTAAATAAAAGTGGATGTGAGAGTGGTCTTGCATTGGCTCAGCACTCTTTTACTTGCCATGGTTTTTTCATATGAACTGACTAGCAAGATGTGTGTCCTATTCAGCCTTTTTCTGTTTGTGCAAAACTGAATAATCATATTATAAGGAACAATCTTCCTGATTGAGGAAGATTTTCTTTGGGAGCATTATCTAAATATTGCATTCTCCTAATTGAATCTCTAAAAAGCTCTTTATAAAAAATATGTCTATGTTCTCACTTGGAATTCCTTGTGGGGAAGTAGAGAGATGATGTTATGCAATGAAAAATGTCTTCAACAGCCTTCCTCTAGCAAGTGCAGGTAGGGATTTCATATGGCTGTTTCTTCTACCCCCTCAATAAAAAGCAATAAGCATGACCTTAAAACACAAGGTCCACATAGGCAATCTGCCAAGGGCCACGACAATGTGGCATCAGCATGTACTTGATCATCTGGCTTGAAAGAACTCTAGAATAGCTCATCAAAGTTGTCAGTGTTCCACAAAACATAGCCTGGATTTAGTCTGATCATGAATATTTATTTTCCTAAGGTGGTCTTCTGATAAAAATTGGACAGTGTAATTGTTTGAGATTGGATTCTCTGGTGAGGATCTGAAGTAGTTTTGAGCTGTGGATTGAAATTTACTCCATATACCTTAGAAACAAAACATGAAGATGATATGACTATCTTTTCATTAAGTTGAAGAAGCTAAGCAAGAACACACACAGCATGAGGGCCATCTCACACACAGAGTGTTCAACCATGAACAACATGATTTTTAAAAAGAAGGTGTACATTTTACACATACCAAATGATTTCTTAGAAAAACATATTTTTGTAATATAAAATATGGGCATAATAATTTTGGCCTTGTTAAAAAATAGATGTTGCACACTTTACGTTTTTAAAATCCATTAAACTTTATGGCAGAAAAAGTATATAAACCTTAATGTATGCAAATTTTTTAAAAATTTAGATTATTTAGAAGTTCAAAGGATCCCAGAATAGAATGTAGACTTTGACCATAGAATCTAGCTGTATTACAAATATATGAAAGAACCTCACTGAAAGGAGTGGAGGAAAGAATTGTTCACCTAACTAACTTTGTAATTGAATGGCATTTGCAAGACTAAGGCCAAAAGAAACTGTACATAAACACTGTAGTCTGCTTGATAAAGTTGTTTCCATAGGGGTAAGGGTTAACAATTCTGAGACTGCTATACATGTATAATGAAATTGTATAATTAGGTAAATGGATTACAGATGGTAGAAGGCAGGTTTCTAACTGTTGGAGTGGGAGTTTACAGATAAGCAAGGAGAGGAAGCTAGAATAATCCATGTTGTAATGGATTAGAATTGGAGATGTGGGTATGAATTCATGTTTAGGTTAATCTAAATTTAAATGGTTACATGTAGAAATATTTATCAGTCTGTGTATACATAAAAGTTAGTATATATACACATATTCCCATGCTCTATCAGCTGAGAGGGCCTAGAAGCAATGATACCCCAATAGCGATAAATACATGTAGTACCCAGATCTTGGTTTCTAATACTTATCTCCAAAAACAGATTAATATAGTTACCTGGAGAAATGAGTGATTCTATAACTGGAACAGGAAATAGACAAGGTAAGCCTGGAACATGTTGTACTACCAGAAAATAAGAAAGAATAAAAAAAAGTAATAAAAAATATAAAACCTCACAATGGTGGGGGTATGTCAAAGGAAAACAGAAACCAACTAAAAGAGATCCCAATGACAAACATAGAAGAATTTGTGCAACAAAATTAATAAAGTAGTATTGGATTATAACCATTCTAAATGTGCTCTCCATGAACCAGGCACCACAGCAGGTTTTGGGTACCTAATGGGGAGAAACCAGACGTGGTCACTGCCTTCCCAGAAAGTCTAGTCTTTGAATACTAAACTATTCTTTCTGACAACCTAGTAGAGGCAAAAGCCTGCTGAGGCAACTGATTCCTAGCTCCAGCAGTAGCCCTGTATAGCCAATAGATAGAAGCCCAGATAGTTTCTGTGTCTTTACCATGGGGAGTAAAGGGAGAAGAAGGCACCCAGGTCTTTAGAAGCAGTGCCAATCATTAAGGTATAAATTTAAAATAAAATAATAAAAGGGCCATTACCAGCTGTTTTGGTTACTATAGGCTTGTAGTATAGCATAAAGTCTGATAAAGTGATGCCTCCAGATTTGTTCCTTTTGCTTAAAGGTTGCTTTGGCTATTCGGGCTCTTTTCTGGTTCCAAATGAAGGACAGAATTATTTTTTCTAGATCTGTGAAAAATGATGTTGGTATTCTGATGGGGTCTGCATTGAATCTGTAAATCACTTTGAGTGGTATGGACATTTTAACAATGTTGATTCTGCCGATCCATCAGCATGATATGTTTGTCCATTTTTTGACATTATCTGCAATTTCCTTCATCGGTGATTGATAGTTTTCTTTGTAGAGATCTTTTACCTCCTTGGTTAAATATATTCTTAGCCATTTTATTTTCTTTGTAGCTACTGTGAAAGGTATTATGTCCTTGATTTGATTCTCAGTTTGACTGTTGTTGGTTTATAAGAATGCCACTGATTTGTGTGCATTGATTTTATAACCTGAGACTTTGATGAATATATTTATCAATTCCAGGAGCATCTTGGTGAAATTTTTGGAGTTTTCTAGATATAAGATTGTATCATCAGCAAAGAGTGATAGTTTGACTTCCTCTTTCCCCATTTGATATCCTTGATTTCCTTGTCTTGCCTGATTGCTCTGACAAGTACTTCCAGAACTATGTTGAATAGAAGTGGTGACAGTGCATACACTTGTCTTGTTCCAGTTATGAGTGGGAATGCTTTCAACTTTTCCCCATTTAGTATGATGTTGGCAGTGGGTTTGCCCTACATGGTTTTATAATTTTGAGGTATGCCTCCTTTGGTAAGAGTTTTTATCATAAAAAGGTGCTGAATTTTGTCAAATGCTTTTTCTGCATCTATTGAGATGATTATATGATCTTTGTTTTTGCTTTTGTTTATGTGGTGAATCATATTTATGGATTTACATATGTTGAACCATCCTTGCATCCCTGAGGTGAAGCCCACTTGGTCATGGTGTATTATTATTATTATTATTTTTATGTGCTGCTGAGTTTGGTTTGCTAGAATGTTATTGAGGATTTTTGCATCCATACGCATGAGGGATATTGGTCTATAGTTTTCTTCTTTTCTTGTGTCCTTTCCTGGCTTTGGTATCAAGGGGATAGTGGCTTCGTAGAATGAGTTGGGGAGGATTCCTTCCTTCTCAATGTTACAAAATAATCTATACAGTATGAGTGCCAATTCTTCTTTGTTGGTCTGATAAAATTCAGCTGTGAAACCATCTGGTCTGGGACTTTTTTTGTTGGAAGATTTTTATTGTTGCTTCAATTTCATTGCTTGTAATTGGTCTGTTTTGGAGTTCTATTTCTTCCTCATTGAGCCTTGGGAAGTTGTGTGTTTCCAGAAATTCATCCATTTCCTCAATGTTGTTGAGTTTATGTGCATAGAGATTTTTATAGTATTCATAGATGGTATTTTGTATTTCTATGGTATCAGTTGCAATATCTCCTTTTTCATTTCTGATTGAGCTTATATGGGTCCTTTCTTTTCTATTTCTGGTTAATTTAGTGAGAGGTCAATCAATTTTGTTTATCTTTTCAAAGAACCAACTTTTTGTTTCATTAATTTTCTGTATTATTTTTTTGTTTTCAATTTCATTTAGTTCTGTTATGACTTTAGTTATTTCTTTTCTTCTGCTGGGTTGGATTTGGTTTGGTCTCCTTTTCTGTTTCCTTGAGATGCTTCATTAGATTGCTGATTTGTGATCTTTCTGTTTTTGGATGTAGGAATTTAAGGCTATGAATTCCTCTAAAAACTCTTTTGCTGAATCCCACAGATTTTGATAACTTGTGTCCCCTTTGTCATATAGTTCAACGAATCTTTTGATTTCCACCTTAATTTCCTCCTTGACCCAATAATCATTCGGCTGTAGGTTGTTTAATTTCCATGACTTTGGTAGAATTGAGTGTTTCTGTTGGAGTAGATTTCTAATTTTATTCCACTGTGGTCTGAAAAGATATATGGTATAATTTCTATTTTTTTGAATTTTTTGAGACACGTTTTGTGGCCTAAGTTGTGATCTGCCTTAGAGAAGGTTCCATGTGCTGATGAAAGAATGTATGTTCGGTAGTTTCAGGGTAGAATGTTCTGTAAATGCATGTTATATTAGGCCCATTTGCTCTACAGTCCCATTTAAGTCCAGTGTTTATTTATTTTCTACTTAGAGGATCCATCCAGTTCTGTCAGTGAGGGTTGAAGTCCCTGGCAACTATGATGTTGTTGTTTATCTCTTTGTTTAAATCTAGTAGGGTTTGCTTTATGAATCTGGGAACACCTGTGCTAGGTGCTAGGTGTTATGTCTTCTTGATAAATTGCTCCTTTTACCGTTATATAATGATCCTCTGTCTTTCTTTACTATTGTTGATTTGAAGTCTATGTTATCTGATATGAGAATGGCTACACTTACTTTCTTTTGATTTTCCTTTGCATGGAATATTTTTTTCCATCCCCTTACCTTGAGTCTGAATGAGTCCTTGTGGCTTAGATATGTTTTTAAGACTATAGTAACCAAAATAGTGTGGTACTGGCACAAAAATAGAGACATAGACCAATGGAACAGAACAGAGAAAGCAGACATAAAACTAGCCACACATTGCCATCTTTTCTTTGACAAAGTAGACAGCAATATACACTGTGTGGAAAAGAACCCTTATTTCATAACTGGTGCTGGGAAAATTGGGTAGTCACATGTAGAAGATTGAAACAGGATCCATACCTCTCACCACTCACAAAAATTAATTCAAGATGGATCACAGACTTAAATCTAAAACATGAAACCATAATAATTCTAGAAGAAAATATTGGAAAAACTCTTCTAGATATTGGCCTAGACAAAGAATCTATGAAGACACCAAGGGTAATCACAGCACAAACAAAAATAAATAAATGGGACTAGATTAAATTAAAAAGCTTCTACATGGCCAAGGAAACAATCAATAGAGCAAACAGAAAACATGCAGAATGGGAGAAAATATTTGCATGCTATGCATCCAATAAAGGGCTAATAACCATAATCTACAAAGAACTCAAGCAAATCAGCAAGAAAACATCAAACAACCCCATTAAGAAGTGGGCAAAAGACATGAACAGAAGCTTTTCAAAAGAAGATAGACTAACGTCCAATAAACATGAAAAAATGTTCAACATCACTAATTATCACAGAAATAAAATCAAAACCATAATGACTTACCACCCAACCCCAGTTAGAATGGCTTTTATCAAAAAGTCTTAAAACAATAGATGCTGGTATGGATGCAGAGAGAAAGGAACATGTATACACTGTTGGTGGAACTGCAAACTAGTGCAACGTCTATGGAAAATAGTATGGAGATTCCTCAAAGAACTAAATGTAGATCTACCATTTGACTCAGCAATCCCACTACTGAGTATTTACCCAAAGGGGAAAAAAAGTCATTTTATCAAAAAGACACGTGCACTAGAATGTTTATTGCAGCACAGTTCACAATTGCAAAGATGTGGAATCAACCCAAGTGCCCCAGTTCCTGAGTCGATCAATAACATGTGGTACATGTACACTATGGAGTTCTACTCAGCCATAAAAAACAATGAATTATTACCTTTTGAAACAATGTGGATGGAACTGGAGACCATTCTCCTTAATGAAATATCTAAAGAATGGAAAAACAAGCACCACATGTACTCACTATTAAATTATAACTAACCAATCAGCACTCATGCACAGATGGAAGTAAAACTCAACCGAAATTGTGCAGGTGGGAGTGGGGAGGAGGAGATGGGTGAAATTATACCTAACGGGTACAATGTACACTATCTGGGTGATGGGCACAGTTATAACTTTGACTTAAGCAATACAAAAGCAATTCATGTAATCAAAACATTTGTACCATTGTAATATTCTGAAATTAAAAAAAAAAAAGAAATGGGGGTAAAAAGAACTGTCAGAACATAGTTCATTTTTCACCAGTCAGGAGACCATTATCACTGACTCCCATGCTTCTACATTGAAATGTAGAAGTTCTTCCCCTCAGCAGTTTCTAGCATCAGCACTAAATACAACAGAACCCAGATCGTGGGAGCAGGTTGGAGCTACAGGCAAAGCATAGCACAGAATGCTCAGTGAAAATCGAGACTCGTGGCACCACAGACCATCATGTTATGAAGTGAGCAGCAGCCAAAATTTCGCAAAGCATTCAGGAAGGTAGCAGAGCATTCTAATGCAATCAATATATGTTTAATCCTGTCTATATTGGCTATATGTGAGGCATGCATCTTTACCAAGAAAATAAAAACTAAATTAGCACAGGCTTAAAGTCAGAAACCCTTAAATTCAATGCTGGCTCTTCTACCTACTAACAAAGTTACCTTGGATAAGTTGCTTAATTAAGCAAACCAAGGCTCAGAAAGGTTAAGCAAACTGTCCGGATCACACAGCTGAGCTGAACTTTGAACACAAGTTGGACTGCAACCACAGGCCGTTTCCATTTCCCAAAGCTGCCTCCTTATGTAGAAAGCCCTGAGGGACTGAGCTGTGTCACCCCACATGGTCAGTGGTCCAGCTGCCTGTCCCCAAGAAAAGAATGCCCAGAGTGGGTGTACAGGGCTGCACCTTGCCACACTCCTGATTGGTGAGCTGAAGTGCTTATTTCCTTCCCCCCACAGGAGTGATTCTCTTTCATTTTGCAATGTATTACAGAGCACTCAAGTCGGGTCAAATGTACCGCAATACTCATGTACAAAAAATTAAAGTATTATAATAATAAAAGCTCAAGTTTATTTTCTAATAACAAAGACTGAAAATATTTTCTTTTTTGCTTTGGAGTTTGCATCATTTTACTATTTTGAAGTCAAATCTCAAAGAGATTGGTTCTTGGTTGATTTTATTGGTTGACACATACTAGTTCAAGTAGCTATGGGTATATTTAAACTTCTCATTAGTAAGCTGATTAATAAAATCATGTTTTAGGTAATTGAAGTTTAGTTATAACCTTCACACAGAAGGGAGCAGGAAGAGAAAAAGATATATGCCTTGCTAAAGTGAAAAAAAACCCATTTTATTCAAAATTGTATAAGGTGAGCTGTACAAAAAGAAAATAATACAGGATAACATTATATTCCTACAGTGAGTCACAGAGTCAAGAGACACTTATTTCATAAGTGGGGAAAGGGCCGGGCGTGGTGGCTCATGCCTGTAATCCTAGCACTCTGGAAGGCTGAGGCAGATGGATCGTTTGAGCTCAGGAGTTCGAGACCAGCCTGAGCAAGAGCAAGACCCCTTCTCTACCAAAAATAGAAAGAAATTAATTGGACAGCTAAAAATATATAGAAAAAAAATTAGCCAAGCATGGTGGCACATGCCCATAGTTCCAGCTACTTGGGAGGCTGAGGCAGGAAGATCGCTTGAGCCCAGGGGTTTGAGGTTGCTGTGAGCTAGGCTGACGCCACGGCACTCTAGCCCAGGCAACAGAGCGAGACCTTCTCTCAAAAAAAAAAAAAAAAAAAAAATAAGTGGGGAAAGTATATAATGGCTTATGATGTTCTGGGTTGGACATCATCTCATTTTCCCAAATCTGTGACTGGCAGTTTATGTGAAAGATTATTTTCCCATTTAATCAGGGATCACAAGTATCCGTGCACTCATGGGAATTTAGATGCTATAGATAAGTTTAGGATCAGCACACTTAACCAAATTAAAGTCTCCATGTTTTCCCTCATGTGTTGTCGTCGATTGTTTGGAAAGCCAATATTTCCAGCCCATTTGCTTTGAATTCATTCCACTCCAAGGTGTTATTTTGCATGGCCAGCACTCCTGTGTTACCCCTGGCACAGCTGTTGATTTCTCTGTAATTAAAATCCTTGTGGGGAGAGCAGAAAGCTGGTCTTTTACATCATTTTCTCATTAGTTTGGTTTTCATTACTATTGGATCATTGTTTAGGCTTGTCACAGGGAAACTTTTATTAGAGTCTTTTGGCTGTAATGCTATTTTAACACAGCAAATGGAATTTGAAAACCCAAACAAATATCTTTTCATCATTTTGGATGGATGAAAGAAAGATGCTGCTAAACAAAACAATCTTTAAAAGGTGTTATTTCAGCGGTAATTAATATTTGATCTTCAAGTTTAGGAGAAGACGGTATCATTTAAGAAATTCTCTCAAGTGTTAAGTCAAAATTTTAAGGGAGTCAGTTGAGTTTCCTACCAGGTGTAGAATCTAAGTGCCAGAAACTCAAGAATGTGGAAGCCCCTCTGCATTGCTGACTTTCTTTCATTGGTTGAGTGTTGGCCTTGTTTGTAGATCCAAAGATGCAAGTGAATATTGCTGTTTGGAGGCCATTGTAATCCTTTTGATTTTTACTATTTTTGACCTCAGCTATCTCTTCCCAAATTCAACTTACCAAGCCATATTAGAATACCTACTTAGATATATATGTATATGTCTATAAAATACAAATCTATGTATCCACCTCTAAAGTTTCCTGCTTTGTAGAAGCTCACTTCTGCCTCTGGCTAGATGTGTTATTGCTAAGTTAGACAGAATAAAGATAGTCACTTCCCCTCATAATTCTGCTCTGGACTGGCCTCCATCACCAAGGTATGCAGGGAAGCTGGTACCAGGCTCCCGCACACAGCCAGGGTGTACCAAGGAGTCATAAATAAACTCAAGGCTGCTGACACCACTGCAGACAGCAGGATCAAAAGAGGAAATTACATTGAAAGAAAACCTGATTTCAGATAAAAGAAAACCTTAGCCTTCAAATTTTTTTCTTTTTGTTGACATTAGCTTTACTCAAGTTTCCTCTTACACTGCCTTTGCCTACTTATAAACCAGAATGGAGTCCCTGGAAAACACGACTATAACAGGGTGTTGCTGGAAAGCACATACATTTTGAAACTATAAAAGTTCAATCACTTCCCTTAGAATACATCACAAAATAATCATGGAGAATTTATCACTCCGATAAAAGAAGAAAAAGTATGTGTTAATAACGGCCTATGCATCAGCAGCTGGCAAACCCCGCCCTTTAGCTCTGCTATCCAAACATTACACTCTACCACGGGCTAACGAAGAATGACTGTTTGCAATAGAGGATAAATGCCCCTCTTTGGGGTCTGTTTAATGTTTTACTTGAGCTTCTGTGATTAGTTTCTTTAACACATGCCTGTTCTGAGAAGCTGTGTAATGGTCCTGCTGTTTCAGTCCTACCTTATTAAGAACATTCTGTGACCCTCCACAATATAGACAATGTGCGTGCCTTGAAACATGGGCTGTAAATCTGCGATGTTATGAAACAGAGGGGCTTAAATGGTAAGAAATGAACAATATATCTTGTCAATTCAGAAACAGAATGGAAACCTCAGCCCCCCGCACCTAGTAATTTCTGGTAAATCATAAAACTCAGAGATATAGAATATTAGAGATAATTAAACCCAAAAGAACTCTCTCAGCTAAGCAGTCCAACATCCTTACTTTAAAGTTAAAGAGACAGATTCAGAGTGATGCAGCAGGTGGCCCAGCGTCATAAGGCAAGTGGCAGAGGCTGTTTCTAGATTCCTACTCAAAGGCTGTTTTTCCATCTACCTTTCCTTTTTTTTGGCTTCTCCATTTACTGACACAATTTCAAAATTAGTTAACAAACTTTGACTTGATAGTCATAGCTATCTTTCAAAAGTTTTCTTTCAATTATCAAAACTCTGTGCAAAGATAAACTTCAGATTTAAATGGTAAAATTGACGGCCAGGAATAAATCTGTTTACTCCTCTGCGTTTTTCCAACTTGCAGTAGCACTGGTCATTCACAATACTTGCGTGGAGCTTTACTTTAGAAAAAACATTTACCAGTTGACAACAAAAACATTAAAGTGAAAGATCGCCTATACATCCATTTTTTCTTGTGGCTGCACATAACACAGCCCATGCGTAACCAAGGCTCGTTGGATAAACAAGTCCTGCCCAGCTCTCGCTGAGTAGTACTCCAACATTTGCCACATTTTATTAATCCACTTATGTATTAATGGACACTTGGACTGTTTCCACATCTTTGCGATTGTGAATTGTGCTGCTGTGAACATCGAGTGCAAATGTCTTTTTTATAGAATGTCTCTTTTTCCTTTGGGTAGATGCCCAGTAATGGGATTTCTGGATCAAATGGTAGGTCTACTTGCAGCTCTTTGAGATATCTCCACATTACTTTCCACAGAGGTTGCACTAGTTTGTAGTCCCACCAGCAGTGTATGAGTGTTCCCATCTCTCCACATCCATGCCAACATTTATTGTTTTGGGACTTTTTGATAAAAGCCATTCTCACTGGAGTTAGGTGATATCTCATTGTGGTTTTGATTTGCATTTCCCTGATGATTAGAGATGTCGAGCATTTTTTCATATGTTTATTGGCCAATAGTTTATCTTCTTTTGAAAAGTTTCTGTTCATGTCCTTTGCCCACTTTTTAATGGGATTGTCTGATTTTTTCTTGGTTATTTTCCATGGTAAGCTCCTAGGAATTGATCTTTGGATCCATGTTCTCTAATTTAAAAAAACACAAATCATCTCCCGTGGGCCATTGGATATTTATTTCATCAAGACAAACATGAAAGTGATAGTATGCAACTTTGGAAACTGGATTCCATTCCCCTCCTCTCTTATCAGTGTGAGCATCTCTCTTCCCCACCATCTTTCTTGAGCCAATACTTTGTACAGTGTAATGCTACTGCAGTCCAATTCAGGGCATTGATCTAGAAAATGCTTTCTCTCTGCACAAATGAGTAGAGCACACTGGAAGAACTTTGCTTTCCCAAAGGAGACAAAGAGAGAGTAGTATACCTACCCTATGTTATCTCAAGGGCTGAGTTTACTCTGGATATTTTTGGTAATTTAGCATTATAGAGGCTTTGGCCATCTCACCAGTCTCCCTTCTCTCTCTCTCTCTCTCTTTCTTTCTCTCTCCACACACACATATTTATTTAGTGCCTATTTTGTGTCAGCAAAATTCTAAGCACTTGGGTATTCATCAAAAATAAAACAGGTAAAATTCTATTCCTCCACATAAAAATTATGGCCACATTTTAACGGAATCACTAACCTCACAGGATATTCTGCCGTTCAACAATATTGATGATATCATGAGGATAAGCCATTATGAGCAGGAAGTGGCAGACATTCTAAACATCTTAGTAAAATAGTTACATGCCAGAAAGAGATATAACCTAGGAAAGTTCAGAGTTTTTTCAGACTTCATGTTCTTCTCATCTAAGAGCCACACTTATGGACAGATTTGCTCTTATATGATTAAAGCATTTTGGCCGGGTGCGGTGGCTCATGCCTGTAATCCTAGCACTCTGGGAGGCCGAGGCGGGTGGATCCTTTGAGCTCAGGAGTTCGAGACCAGCCTGAGCAAGAGCGAGACCCTGTCTCTACCAAAAATAGAAAGAAATTAATTGGACAAATAAAAATATATAGAAAAAATTAGCCGGGCATGGTAGCGCATGCCTGTAGTCCCAGCTACTTGGGAGGCTGAAACAGTAGGATCGCTTGAGCCCAGGAGTCTGAGGTTGCTGTGAGCTAGGCTGACGCAATGGCACTAACTCTAGCCAGGGCAACAAAGTGAGACTCTGTCTCAAAAAAAAAAAAAAAAAAAATTCTAATTTCCAAACTACAGAATTTCAGATTTAACTATTAATTTATTTAAGACATATATGAATATAATCTGAACTGTTATTTTACAAGAGCTCATTCTATTCTAAGAATTGTGGTATATTTTTTATTTCTATATTCTCCAAAATTACTGTTATATTATTTTGCTGATAATAGCATGGTAAATCTAAAAGGTAAATAATTCCATAGTATGTTGTACATATTTCTGTTATATTTCTATTCCACTAAAGAATCAGAAGGAGGAGGAGAAAAAAGGAGGAGGAGGAAAGGAAGGAAGGAGAAAGATGAGGAGGAGGAGAAGGAGAAGAAAAGAACAAATACAACAGTAACAATGATAACAGGGACAACAGGAGGAAGAAAGAGGTGAAGGAAGAAGAGGACCAAGGGGAAGAGAAGAATGACACGGAAGTTTTAATGCCTACAGGGATGGATAAAATATAAACAGGTGAATGTTCCTGGAAAAATACCAATAATCATGTTGGCTGGTATCTCTTTGATTCAGAAAAAAGAGGATCTCTGTGTTTCCTAGAGATCCCACCATATTTCCCTTGGGTTATAGTGCCCTCCTTTCCCTGGTACCGTGTTTCCCACCACTGCTCTCCTTGCCCTCTGTTTTCTGGCTACAGACATCTGCATAGTGGGTTTTCTCTCACTTCTTTCAGGGCTGCTCACATATCACTGTAGAGAAGTCCTCTCTGAGCACTATACTCACACACTCTAGTACATTTTATCCTTCTTAACTTCCTTCATTTTCTTAGCACTAATTGTTATCTGTTATAATCATTTTTATGTGATTTAAAAATAATTTAAAAGACAATTCATTGTCTTGACATTGTGAACTACTTGAGGGTAGTGGCTTTGTTTGGCTCATTGCTATGTCTCCAGCACTTAGAGGAATTCTTTATTTATATAGTAGGTGCTCAACATTTTTTTTTTGTTATAAGAATCAATGATCTTATTTCATGCCTATCATTGCTCTAAGTGCTTTACATATATTATCTTATTGAACTAAATGAGAACTATCCCCCCAAATTTATAAGTACTGTTACTATTTGTATCTTACATAAAGATAAACCAAGTTACAGAGATGTTAAATATTTTGAGCCAAATCCCATAGCTAGTAAGTGCTGGGTAAGATAACCCCAACTCTGCACTGCTAATAACCATTGCAAGATGCGAATCAATATGTAATAGCTAAATTGTAGAATGAGGATTTAAGTCAGTTCAACTCTAAAGCCAGTCTGACTCAATACACCTTTCCAGGTGTTGTGCTAGAAGACTCTCATACATATTCTCCTTTATCTATTATTCTCTCTGATTTGAAACTCCTGAAACTCCTGGAAAAGTTTTGTTCTGAGGAATGAATTAAAATTGAGTGCTTTTAAATAACACCTCTGTCCTCAACCAACTCAAAGAAAAATATGAGCTGAAACCATCCTTACATTTAGTATGTGAGAAGAGAAAAATGGTCTGTGTCTTCACTCAAGGTTTTCTGGCTTTTCTTAAAATTCAATACATCTCTTGAAATGCAACTATTCTACAATAGACTGATTCAAGTCAGCAGTATATGTATTATATATATGTATTTCTTTTTATTGGTTCATTTATTTTATGAAAGTTCAACAAAACTTTTACCTGCCTGTAATTAATATGAATGTCATTTATCATAATTATGTATTCTGCTGCCTGCCATTTAAGAACAGAAAATAGATAGGTTCATTCTTCCTTGAATTTTTTATATCATATGCAATACTGGTAAATAAAATGATTAACGTATCTATACTAAAGAAAATATCACTATATGATTTACTTACATTGACAAAAATTGATGGAAATAATATTCTAGTTGATACTCCACATTTATTAGAACTCATTATGGTTAGCAAGTTTAAAGAATTTATGAAATATTTCTAATACAATCCCTGAAGACATTTAAAACCAGCCAGGATGAAGGATTACAAAGTACACTGAAGAGAATAATTTTGCACAGGCAGAGATTTATTTAGTTTCAATACATCCTTTTTTTCCTATCATTTCTCCTAATTCTTTTTTTTTTTTAATTTCAGCATAATATGAGGGTACAGATGTTTAGGTTACGTGTGTTGCCCTTGCCCCCCCTCCCCCCCTCAGTCCAGGTTTCAAATATGTCCATCCCATTGCATGATGCACATTGCACTCTTTGTGTACACATATACCCGTCCCCTCCTCCCTGCCCAATATCTAATAGATGCAATTCTTATATATGCACTTATGTGTCGATCCGTTAATACCTATTTGATGGTGAGTACATGTGGTGCTTATTTTTCCATTCTTGGGATACCTCGCTTAGTAGAATGTGTTCCAGCCCTTTCCAGGAGTATATAAGAGGTGCTATGTCACCATTGTTTCTTGGCCTTTATCAAAAAGACCCAAAACAACAAATGTTGGCGTGGATGCGGAGAGGTAGGAACACTCATACACTGCTGGTGGGACTGCAAATTAGTGCAACCTCTGTGGAAAGCAATATGGAGATACCTCAATGAGATACAAGATCCTCTTCTTAGTCAGAGACATGTAGGACATGTATGGAGCGTCCTTGCAATCATTTCTGACAAATTTCTTGAGTAGATTGATTCTGGTTAGTAGAAGAAGTGGGATCATGTTTATAGAGTGATTATTTCCAGTTCTCCCCTTCCAGAGTGACCAATTCTCCTTGGCATGCTATGCTCTGGCTTTCTCAGAGCTCCTGTGGGCAGAGGTGTGATGTGTGATGTTGGACCGCTTGCAGGCCATCAGTGAGGAACCTGACAGCAAAGAGATGGCACACTTGGAGGGGCTCACAGAGGAGAGGTTCATGAGCAGAACAATCACTACAGCATGGGCAGAGTTAAGTGAACAATCAAAGACGACTGTATCAGGGACTGGCTACAGAGGAAGCCATTACTGCCCGTAGGCTTGAAGGGGCAAGAGGAGAGAATGTGGTTTTGGAGCTGGGAGAGAGTTTGGAGCCAGAGAGGATGGCTGCTGAGTTGGTGGCAATAGCTATGAACAATTAATTAAAGTGATATTCTTTGAGATATGTTGAATAACTTCCACCAATACAATAAACATACAATTTAAAAGTAAGTTATTGCAATATTTTTCTTAAATGTTATACCACTTTAATACAACAAAAATAAATATAAATTTATTTAATGTTTGGGAGCAATACTGAGAACAAAAAAGTGTTATGGTATTCATTAGTTCTGTTTTTAGCAATGTGGTTTCTCCTTTATTTGTATTCTAATTTTAGAATATATATTCTTTCTATATTAATTTATGTATTTTAAGTCTTTTTTCAAGGCTTATGTAATATTTGAGTTATTCCATTGATTATTACCTTAGTTTATTCATAAAAAAGAAATATTCAGGACACTGTATTACTCTGTAAAATGGTTGAAAGAGTTGCTCATTTAGAGTGACATATCAGTTCCACTTTGCTCTCAACATTTAATGAGAGGCAGTCATTTGAATCACTTTCATCAGCCTGGGGCCTGAATTTCCAAATGTTGCATGTAAGTGTTCACTGGATTTGTGTTTCATTCTGGTAGAGATATTCCTCTAATGGATTTTGCCCGAAGTTGGTCGTATTCATTGAGCAATGGTGGAAATCAGTTAAATTATTCTTTTTCGCCTGTAAAAATGGATGATCTCATAAATACACAAATTTTTAAAGGGAAATATATTTTAATGTTAGTGTTTAATTTAACTTGAATCTGCATTCAATCTATTCTTAATAACTGGCTTGCTCTTTAGGAAGAGAAATGCAGTGATTCTACCAGGTATGATAGATAAAATTTCATTTAGGCCAATTCATTTGGTGCAACGGAGAATATTAATTGTTTGACACATTCAAAATTTTCCATTGCTTGAAGCCACAGTTAGGAATAAGACTATGGAAATTCATTCTTTTCATTTTTCTCCCCCAAAGAATGCTATGTTGTCATAGTACATTATAAGTTAAGCAAGAGAGAATAAAAGAAATGAATTTGGAAACTATGGCCTCACAATGCTATATATTTTTTTATTTGTAGATTTCAAATTTAATGGACTTTTCAATGGTAAATTCTATTTATTGCTTTAGACTATGCCTACCAATGAACCATCCAAAAGATCTGAACAATTCAGTTTAACAATTCTTTTCTAAGTCCTCCTGCTAAATCATATGCATACGAATTTAGGAAAAATGATGAAGAATTTTTGCCTCATAACTTTGTATTCAAATTAAATCCTATTTGCCTCATTTATCAAATCTATTTATACTGAAGAAATTTTTCACATTACTGATTTTTTGATTGGCTTACATGGGGAAATCAGGGTCAAAGGATTAAGCTATTCTTGTATGATTACAGTGACGCAGCAACAGCAGGTAACATAGGGCATGCACATCCTACATATTGTCCAAATCATACTCCTAATATATTCTGTGACATGTAAACAATTTGACTACCTCTAAGTGTCTCTTACTCCAGTCTTTTCTTTGTATTTGTATCAGACACCACTTTCACTGTCATTTCTCTTCTTCAGAACCATTTATTTATTTATTCATTCAAGCAGCAAGCATCTCATAAATGCCTGCTGTGTGCTAGACATTAAGATGAATGCTGGGATCCAAAAAACACATAACACATATTTCCTGTCCTCTAGTGTTTCCACAATTCAGTGGGGGGCACAATTAGGTGAGAAATCATTAGATTAATGGGAAAAATGCTGCACTTTTCTAGTTAAGCACTGTGAGAGAAAAGAGGAGGGTGTGCTAAACTCTCCCTGAAGATACCGGAGAAGACCTCCTGGAGAAGAAAGCATTTCAGCTGAAATTTGAGGGATCCATGAGAATTTCCATGAAGCCAAGGGAAATGAGCATGATGTCAGTAGAAGGAAGACAATGTTAAAAAATCAACAAAAAGAAAAAAGTTGTTTTTTATTAATTTTGAAATTCCTCACATAGTTTTTATAGCCTTTCACAAACTGGCCCAAATTTCTGATTTAATCACAGATCCTAGTGCTTCCCAACAGTCAGTCTTTGCTCAAATAAGTACTCTTCATTGTGCCCCACATTGGCCACTTTTTGTTTTCAGGGTCCACGTACTTAGGCAAAGCCATCATTAATCTGCCACCAAACCTCTCCCTCAGGATGAGCTCGTGTCTTGCTTTCCCTTTGAAGTCATCCTTAGACATGTGTACCTGTACTGAGTCTCTCTTTTTGGGATCATGTTTGCTCTCAAGGCAAGTGCCCCTTAACTTAGCACTTAATTATTTCTAGCTTATTGTGTAATCATTATTTTTTCTGAGTAACTTGGGAAATGGCACAGTTTTGGTCAAATCTTAGTGATGACTTTTAATACATAGAGTTGGATATGTATTTGCCTTCCTTTTAAAATGGAGCCAATAAAACATATCATGGAGGATATTTATGAAGATAAAATGAAAAAGTAATTGACCATGCACAGTTGGAATCACCAAAAAATCATGGGAAATATAGGTGAATAATTTTTACTTATGTAAAGAAATACACACAAAAAATGGGTAGAAAGGAGATTAAAATGAGAGATGCAAAGAGTTAGTAGAATTAGTAATACAATGAAACATTGGATAATCTTTTTATGGAATCTGTTGACTATTTCAGTAACAGAGGACAATGAGGCAATGTAGATAAGCAATTAATTATGAGAATTTCTAACAGGTTAGTAATTATAGGCAAAAGGCCTTATACAGAGTGAGATGGGTATATGCACTAGCATCTAGAGTATTTTCTATGAGTCAGGGCTGGTATAAGCACTCCAGTGTATATATCATCCAATCCTTACCTTGAGCACTACCATTTTATGCCTTTGGTAACTGAGGCACAGAAAGACTGAGTGATTTGCTCAGTCAAGGTGATCCACTTAGAACACAGTCATACCAGAATTCTAATCAGAAGCTGTTCTCTTAACTCTATAATACATCTACAATCACCCCAACAAACACAGCAATCAGCTAGGAAAAGGTAGTTTTTGAGTATATAGGAATCTTCTGTGGTTAGGAAATTTAAATTCTAGCTTATTAAAGTCTCAAACCATGAGCCTCTCAGTATAGCAGATATAATAATATTACCAAATCAAGTAAGCACCATGAAGCAAAAGATAAACTGTATTCAAAGTCCTAGCACATGGTAGGTGCTAAGGATAGAATTTTATTAATGATGATATTAATGTTTCTAGATCATGGCCCTAGGAATCCCTGAATCCAGATATCTCTTCTGTTAAATTCCCAAGGAAGATATATAAAAAAGGAGGAAAGGCCAGGCAAAATAACATATATTAACTAGGATTAGTCCTAAATTCCAATGAAGACTTCCAGTGAGTGAGGTTTGAACACATGGAAAGCTCTATTTCCCTGTTTCGTAGGCACTGCAGTTTAGCAGTCTGGAATGTCTGCTCTGGTCCTTCCATCAATGTTCAGTCTGAGATTGGAAACCAACCACTCGCTTGGGATTCCAGCCTCATCTCTAGAGGCTACCCAAGCCAGCTCCGCATTTGTGTTCTTGGATATAGAATAAAGAGGGGAGGAGGGTAGTTTAAGGAAGAGGAAAGGCTTCTTTGCCTTAGGTATGGCAAAGGGTAGTGGCAGGCACTCAACAAATCTTAATCCTTTCTCTCATATTTCCCTCCTTTAGCTGGATTATAAACCTTTTAGATGTTTATATTCTTTCATATCCTTCATAGTTTTAAGGAGGCCCAATTTAGTGGTTAATAGAAGAAATTTTGATGTCTGGTGAACCATATTTGAATTCTTTCTGTTACCCCATAACTGTGTACTTGCAGAAAAGTTATTTGATTTATCTAAAGCTTCAGTTTTTTCACTTTTGAAATGGAGATTATAATAGTACTTACCTCTTAGACTTTTTATGAGATTCACACTAAAAATTATATGAAAAAGCAGACATCATTGTGTCTGTGACTTAGTAAAGCCTTAATAAAAATGATCTATTATTATTATTTTTACCCAAGTTTATGCTCAATAAATGCTTGTTGAGCTCAGTTTTACTAATTTATCCTCTTCTATGTAAAACAGCTGTCATTGCAAATTTGCAGTTACTTTGTAGTCTATAAAACAGCAAGGAGAGACATGAGGACTACTAAATAATAAAATAAGAATAAATGCATATATTGTTTTGAATTCTAATGCCAATTTCTTTTATTCATAATTTACTCACAGAAATGTCTCAGGGTTAAATATATATGTTCATTTTACTTCAGTTCAAATACAAAATTACTTTAGAATTTGAATAAATTTGCTCTGTCTTCTGAGTTTCTTCAGAATGGAAAGATACAGCAGGGTAAAGGGTAAATTTAGAGGTTTATCCCTACATTAATTATAAAAATGGGCAATAGTATCAAAGAAAATAATAACAAATAAAATGGAAATGCTGTTAATCTCAGAACACAACTGAATATTTTGAGCTTCCATTATATATTATGCCAATTAATCAAGTACCTACTTGACATCTCTACTTAAATGTTTCAGAGACATCTTGAACTTAACATGCCCTAAACTGAACTCTCATAGTCTCCTCCACTTCCCAATTTGTATCTCTCTCTGGCTTCCTGTTTGCAGTAAATGGCACCATGAAACTTTTAAGCCAGAAGTTTGGCTTCCTTTCTCCCTAACCCCACCTTGCCCCACTCTTCCCTACATAGCCCATCAGCAGTTAGGTGCTGATTTAACCTCTAAAATATACCTCAGTTTGCTCACTTCTCCCCTCTTCATTACCAACACCAGAGTACAGCCTGTCATATCTGAACAAATGCAATATCCATCCAATTCCTCTCTTCAATGCTCTCTTCCTTTTCTAAATTCCATTCTCTGCACTTCAGAAAGAATAGTCTCTTAAAAATAGAAATTCAGTCACATCTCTCCCTTACTTAAACTTGCTATAACTTCTGTTGCAATTAGAAGAACACTCAAAATTTTTTTACCATAGTTGGTAAGGACCTGACCTGTACCTGTGGATCCAACCTCATTTTGGGGAACCCTCCCCCTTGCTCATGATCCCACAAACATCTCTGGCTTCTTTCAGCTTCCTTAACACCCAAGTTTCTGCCCTAGGCTTTTGTATTTATTGTTCCCTCTGTCTCTCATTGATGACTCTACTGATCCTTCTTTAAAAAAGAAATTTTAAAAAATGTTTAGAATTACCTTTTCATATAAAAAAGGGCAACATAATTCTAGAAAAAAATTAGAATTTGTCTTACAATTTCACGTATGTTAAATAACAATTAGACAGAAAGCTAAATAGAAACACATGTAAAAGAATGATTTTACCCAAATTAGAAATACTTGGTAAAACAGTTTCATGATAGATTTATAAATCTCAGGTTGTTTTCTTACTTTTAGTTAGCCAGTTAAACTTAGGCTTAGTCTCAGTTGAGTTATGAAGATCAAAGTTTTGTACTGAACAATAAAATAAAAATGGATAAAGCTTTCATAGTTCTTTCTTGCTTGCATACCATACACCAGGCACTGTGCTAGGTTAAGAAGATGCACATGAAGAAAATACCAAGCTACAGTCTATCTCCAAAAGGACCTGCAGCCTACTGTAATAGTTCTCCAACTTCAGGAGGCCTCAGAATTATCTGGGTAATGTATTTAAATGTGGAGTCCTGGACCTCACTCCTAGAGATTCTGGTTCATTCTATATAGAGTGACATCTTAGGATCTACAATTTTAACAAGCTCCCTAAATGATTCAGATGAAGGTGCTCTTTGGACCATGCCTTGAACGATGCTGATGTCTTTGAAAAGGCCCTCAATAAGGAAGAAATTGCCATCTTGTGCAAGAGGAGCTATATGATGGCGCCAGCACAAAATGTGAAAGCTAAAGAAAGAGGACCTGACTTCTGCATAGAGATAACTGCTAAAGCAAGTCCTGAACAATAAATAGAAATTAGTTTGGAGTGGGAGCCATGAGGGTATTTCACGCATAAGGAGATTCAGTGACTCTCTCCAGTAGTGAGAGAAGTGTGATCCTGGGAAGAACAAGTAGATCTCAATAGCTGCAGTGGGCGAGGCTGGTGGGAATGAAGCTGGAGAGGTACACAGGACATAGTGTGTTTTGACTTCTATGCCCAGACGTTGACATCGTCTAGTGGCTGATGACCATTATATGACCACATTTGAATTTATACACACACCAACACATATACTGCTGTATTTATAAAATTTCAGACAAAAATCAGACAGTGGATTGAAGGTGTGCTATGTGAGAATAAGGGAAATCAGTTAGGAGGCTTTCACAGTCATGCAGGTGAGAGATGGGAGGAATGTGAAATAAGCTATTGTGACAGTGGAGAGGCCACGAAATGAACAGATCTGAGGGATATCGAAGACGTAGAGTTGACAGAATTTGATGATTGCTTGTATATGAAAGGTGAGAATGATGAGGGAACAGCATTTCTCCTTGATTTCTAGCTTGCCTTGGTAGATACACTGCACACATTCATAATTAATTAATAGTTAATGAACTAATTATCACTAAAGATAAACACTCATTTTAGTACCTAACTAGTAGTAATACAAAAATGGGCAGCTAAGACTCTAGGAAAGAGCAAAAAATGCATTGCAAATCAATGTTTCTCCATTAATATTAGTCTTTACATTTCTAAATGAAATTTAAAGGTAATGTGATATTTAACTTTTAAAAACCTAAAGGATTTAAAAAATAATATATAAAGAATATGTTATATCTAATGATGAAGGTTCAAATTACATAAGGTATTTAATCACCTGGCTCAATATCTACACTTATTTCATTAAGATGAACAAATGAAAGAAGCACTTCAATAAATGCTTATATTTCTGGTCCTGTCTTCACTTAAAGAGTCAAACGAGATCAACCCTGGGAATTTTTATGCAACTATGTTTATGGTGGTAAAGTAGTGAGCATGATAAAAATTATACCAACAGAAAGACACCCTGGCCAACCTATTCTGGTTCCAGATCCAAAACTGTACAAGTTCTAGCCAATAGGTCGAGAGTGCACAGAAAAGCAACTGTGTGATCTCTAGGTAATCTCTTCTGCTGCAATTGTTGAGATGGCAAAACCACAGGAGAGATATAGTTGGATTACTGAGTCACTGCGTGGAGGCAGATACCTTGGAGAGTCATCTGATTTCCACTGGACTTCATGCGGGTGAGACTTGTTGTTCAGCCATTGAGATTTTAGTATTAATTTGTCACCATAGCCCAGCCTAGCCCACCCTGACTAATAGAGCAAGAAACTCTTTACTGACAGAGAAGATAGGACCATGGCATGTCACGAGAGTCTAGGAGGCAGGCCCTACATGTGTGAATCCATGAATGAAGCATAGAGATGACTTAAGCCAAAATCATGAATGCCACCCAATGTGATCACCAGAAACCTAGTTTGATCCAATGTTAAAAGAGGTGAGTGGAAAGGATTAGTCTGTCATCAACGGACTTTCGGTGTTGCTATGTGTTTCAACCTTTCCTTTCATAATCAGGGATATGACTCAGTTATACTGCTTTCATGCATAATAGTTCTGCACAGAAAGTATGTCAGGCACGGTTTCAATCCCTATAAGCGGATGTGATTGGGTGTGTCTATGATAAGGCTAGTAGTTCTCTGTAATTAGAAATTCTCCATATTGTGTGAGAGAAAGCATAGGAAGTTGTCTTTTAGGAATTAGAAAAACTCTTGTTTCCACAGGAGTGATATTTACTTCAGGATGGGCTTAAGTGTGACTTAAAAGATGGATTTAATTTGTTCTTTTGGGTAGATGCCCAGTAA
>CAUYSK010028691.1:0-27275 GCA_963575035.1 Avahi laniger | reverse complement strand
TAAATGGCCAGTAAACACATGAAAAGATCTTCACCATCATTAGTCATTTGGTAAATGCAAATCAAAACCACAATGAGATACTACTTCACACCTTTTAGAATAGCTGTTTAAAAAAAAAAAAAGGAGACTGGGCACGGTGATTCACTCCTGTAATCCTAGATCTCTGGGAGGCCGAGGTGGGCGGATTGCTTGAGCTCAGGAGTTCGAAACCAGCCTGAGCAAGAGCGAGACCTCGTCTCTACCAAAAATAGAAAGAAATTAATTGGACAGCTAAAAATATATAGAAAAGGCCGGGTGCGGTGGCTCACGCCTGTAATCCTAGCTCTCTGGGAGGCCGAGGCGGGCGGATTGTTTGAGCTCAGGAGTTCAAAACTAGCCTGAGCAAGAGCGAGACCCTGTCTGTACCAGAAATAGAAAGAAATTAATTGGACAGCTAAAAATATATAGGAAAAATAAATTAGCCGGGCATGGTGGCGCATGCCTGTAGTCCCAGCTATTTGGGAGGCTGAGGCAGGAGGATCGCTTGAGCCCAGGAGTTTGAGGTTGCTGTGAGCTTGGCTGATGCCACTGCACTCTAGCCTGGGCAACAGAGCAAGATTTTGTCTCCAAAATGAAAGAGAGAGAGAGAGAGAGAGAATGGGCCCAGAATACGGGGCAGGAGTGAAAGTGAACAGGGATAGGAGGCTATTCCAGTCATTCTGGCTCAGGAGGGGGCAGCAGAGCCAGGATGGGGATTACAGACAGAGAGAGGGGTGAGCGGAGGCAAGAGGTGAGTGAAGGTTGTATCACCAGGACTTGGTAATGAACTGGGATAAGAAAGAGGGAAGGGTTTCTATCTGGGGATGATAGCTTACCTTGTGCGAAGTTTCACCGGGAGTAAATAGTCATTAAATTATCAATGGTTGGCTTCTATGTGATTGCTTTTGAAGGTAAGAAACTTGGGGGGAAAGTTCCAGGAAATTGGCCCTCAAAAACTAGGACCCAAGAGTAATTTCTGGTGTTTTTTAGCCTTTGTACTATTTTCTGGCCCAGAGGATTGGGGTGGGGGTGGCGAAAGGGGTTGGTTCAAAAGGAAAAGGACCTTCCCACAGGTCCGAGGAACAGACGGTGGCAGGTTTCTGCCATGTGGGGTGACTAGTTCTCCGATGGAAGCTGCGAAGACCCAGAACTGAGCCCCTGGGCCGGATGTCAGCGACAGGGTCTAGTTGTATCACTAAACTTGTCTGTGACCTGAGGCAAAGAGGTCATCACCCAAAGCAGCATGACCATGGTCAGCATGTGACAAACCCCTTGACCGGCTTTGAACCTGGTGCTACAGCAAGAGGGCCAGTGTGGGTGTTTCCTGCCCCAGGCCTCCGAGCCTCTTAATAGTCAAGAGCTCCCCATGCTGAAGCCAACCCAAGGAGCTCTGGGGGATTGTAAAGAATGAGCAAACACACAAACTCCAACATTAACAAGGCTGTAGAAAGCTGGGGAAAGGTCAAATTGTGCTCCCTCTGCCCCCAAACAGAGGAAACTGTGACCCTGTCCTCAAAGGCCTCCGGTCTGCCTTGCAAACAGAGCCCTGGGGGCTGCTTGGAATAAAAGCTGGTCACGGTGTTTGAAATGAGCTTTAGCGTTCCCATTTCCCCCACACTGGCAGCAATCACAGCGTTGAGAACAGTGGAAACTGGGCTGGCTGGCTGGGCAGAATAAAGCCCCAGGGAAAAGGCCAGTGAGAAATCCATCCATGTTTGCACCTGCAAATCCACAGCCCAGCTGCCTCTGCCGCTGCAGCTCCCCCAGGCTTCAGCAGGACACCCAGGTCCCAGCAAAGCAAGAAGACGGCTTCACTCCAGGACTTCAGAAGTCACCGCAGCTTGGTGCTGCCACCTGGAAGAGCAGGGATTTCTTGATAAAGGGTGTACGTTTAAAAATGCACATTTCTGGGCATTTTTAGAATTCTGCAATTCCTGACCCCATTCTAGGATGGTGCCTAGGAATTTGCATTTTTAACAAGATACCATGGATCTTTGAGTCATAGCTTCAAGAAACATTTTTGAGGAGTCTAAACACAATTTTATTAACCTTGAACAGACACTGTTGAGAATCTGCTGATAGCCATGGAAATACTCTAACGGAAGAATATACATGGACATTTTGTGCCAAATTTTGAACAATTTCAGAGCTGACAGACGTGCTGCAGCACAGTCCTTGCATGTCCGTGCAGGGTGAGCACTCTCAGGTGGAAGGCACAAGGAATGGGAGAGAGGGCCCGACGCCCAGCCATGCAGGATGCCCAGAGGATCGGGATGGCATTGCCGTAAGACTTGTCCTTTTAAGCCCTGTCCTGATGAGCACTTGGCTTCTGGGGAAGATTCCTCCTCTAACAAAACTGAGTCAAGCTCCTCTGAGTCCTCTTTCTGACTAGACCCCGACCTTGGGCTCTGGCCTTAGTCTCATGGCTCTGCCCTTTTAGTACAGTTTTAGCAGAAATTCTTCTTGGTCAGTTTAGTGAAAATCCCTTACTCCTGATAATCTGATCAAATTCCCTATCCCCAACCCTGGCCTGCCTTCAGAAAGACTTTTATCGAGTTGGTCTAGCCAGAAACCCCCCTCCCCTGATGTCTCCTCTCAGTTATTTTCCACCTACCTACCTCTTACCCTCTCTCCACTTGTCCTTGCTGAAGTCAGATTAAGCCCAATCTCTCTTTCCCACTGCAAGACCCCATTGCAGTGCTCCCTGTACCTATGCCCTAGCCCCCTTCCTTGAATAAAGTCTTCTTTATCATCTTGAACTAGTGTCGCGAATAATTATTTCTTGAACACTCGCCACAACAGAAAGCTGGAACAGCAAGAAAGGGAGTTTAAAAACAAGGACCTGGCTCCCCTGAGCCAAAGGTTGTGAATTTTAAAGGGTGCATGTAGGTATGTGTGTATTAAAGGGAACAGAATAAAGGCTGGAGAACCCGAGGTTTGATAGGGACCTTTTGGGTCATGCGTGATTCTGTGGGTTTAAGAGCTGTACAAAGGGACTATTTGCCAGTTTTTAAAAGCAAGGGCATTAGGCACATCAGTGCTGCATTTAGGTTCTGTCCTTTATTAGCCGTGTGCCCCTGGACATGATACTTGATCTCCCTAAGCCCCTGTTTCCCCTCATTGGTAAAAAGCAAATGATAATACCTAACTCACAGGGTTTTGTGAACCTAAAATAAGATAATAAGATTAAAGCATTTAGCATAGTGCCTGGTGCATGATAACGACTCAATAAACTGTGATTATCAATGTTATCGTCATTCCTTTTCTTGAAATTCAGACTGTCCTGGCCTCTTCCAATAAAAAGATGGCTCCTTACCCATCTTAGCATCCTCCAAAGCACTTTATAACTTAATAGGATGAGAACAAAGTTTTAATAGATATTGGAAGGTAGAGAGAGAGTGAAGGGGGGGAGGAAAGGAAGGAATGGAGGAGGAAGAGAGCTAAAAAGAGAAAGATTGAACGGATGAATGATAAGTATTAAGGAAGTTGACTTAGGATCTTCATTTTGGGCATTCTAGTATGAATTCTTTAGCATCACCATCCCAGAGCAGAAGTAGATTTTCTAAACAGAGTCAAGTTCACGTTTCTAAGGCCTCTCATTTGCCAAGTGCATGCACAGGCCTCATTGCGCTGGCTGGTTCATCTACTGTATTTCGGCCACGGCGGAGCCTGTCTGTCTCAGTTTCCTACCATCTGCAATTAAGTGGGCATTGTTAATTAAATTATCATCTCACCTAATTAAGAGTCAGATAATTGTGATTTTTAATGAACTTGGATTGCTTTTGGGTAAGACAAAAGCAGTCATGGAGTAGCAACCTTCCTGCTAGATTGCTAATTGAATTCAATTGCATCTGTTGGAGTGGATAATAGCAATAATACCAATACCTCGACCTTTGTTTTAATGCTGCAGAGTGGATCTAGCATGGGTGTGGGAGTTACTTATCCAAAACCTATCTGGTTGGGATGGCAGGGGATGGGGGTCGGGAGGTGTCCAGAGGCCCAAGTATCAGGATTTAGGATAAATTACTGCTTCTCCAGTAATAGACACTGTCCTCCAATGAAATCCTACCTAAGTCATATCACAAATGTCAGAATGAAAACATCTAGGCATGGATCCCTGGATTCAGCTAATGTCATATGCCCATCCAAAAAGCTCAAACAAGCTTTCCTACCAGGAATGACAGAGAAGATCAATTGGAGTTATCGGAAGTTACAGTGGAAGAATGTTTTACAGCTGGGGTCAGCAAATGTTCTTTAAAGAGCCTAAGATTAAATAGTTTAGGCTTTAGAGCTGTAAGATCTACACTGCTCTGCTGTTGTAATGCAGTCTACAGTAAGTGGATGTGGTTGTGTTCCACGTACTTTTTTACAAAAACAGGTAGTGGGCTGGATTTGGGGGTCAGAGGTCATAGTTTAAAGGAAAGTTATTTCCCTATAGAACATGTGAAATAGGCAAGATTCTTGTACACATAGACATGAAATAGCAACTGGTGTTTAATTAATGAGTAGATTGAAATGATTTGCAATTTCCTAGCAATTTTTAACACGTAAATAAATGATTCTGAAGGTCTATTCCTTTGTATTTTAGATTTCAAAAATAAAAACTCATTACAGAAAAATTCAAAAGCAGAGATGACAAGGACTTTCATAAGAGCAAACACAAATACAATTACCATTTTGGCACATTTCCTTCTAGCTAAGTTTCAGTGGACACTTTACATAATTGTAGTACACAATTTTTTAAAACTTGTTCCTTTTACTTAACATCATATTAAAGCATTTCAATGTCGATACAGGGTGTCCAGTGTCACTTTTTTAAGTAGTTGTATAATATTAGTTTTTATGACTATGCTACAATTGTTTACTAAGTCATTCTCTTATTGTTGGAAAGTCAATTGCTTTCAGTTCTTTTACCATTTTGACATCATTGTGGTAACAGCTTTGTCTACAATTTTGGGTTGTTTTCAGAATAGATTCCCTGAATTTGAATTATTGAGTAAAGGATCCAAACATTTTTATAAATACTGATAAATATGCCAAATTGTTTCCCAAAAGTGTATGCTAATATAATCTTCAAGTAGCAGTAGTCTAACTGTATGATTCAAAATTGGGCATCTATGGTCATGAAAGTGGTTCTCTTTATTAGCCTTGAATATACCATAAGTTCTGGCCTCATCCGAATCAGAGAAGTCAGTAAATTGTTTCTGGAGGATTGAAAAATTCAGGCTTTACTCAGAGCCCACCTTTAAGTCAAATCCAGTCAACAGATGATTGCTGAGTGCTGACTGGTTAGGATAAGCCTCATCTCTATAGCGCCTCTCCGCGGCCTCAGACAGAAAGTGGAGAGGTGTGTGTAGTCACTGACATGGCCCTGCCATGTGCAGTTAGAAGTGACTTCCTAATTCAAAACTGAATCCAGGAAGGGTTTGGCAGGGAGAGAGAAAGGAAAGAAAGTGCTGGAAGTTATCTCCCCAGCCTCACTCTAGATCCTAGCAAACACTAGGGTAGACACCGCATGTTCAGAATCAAAATTTAAGCTTGGAGGCTGTAATAGTTTCCCATGGCTGCTGTAACCAAGTACAGTACGTCCTCACTTAATGCTGTTGATAGGTCCTTGGAAGCTGCCACTTTGAGAGAAATGACGTATAATGAAATCGAAATTAGCCAACCATAGACTAATTGATACAAACAAGAGTTAGGTTCCTACAGCACAAAAATATCATCAAACTTCTAAACAAAGACTCAAAACACTTCTCCTATTCAACATTGAAATTAATGTGAGCTATACATACATTTAAGAAAGATTAATAAAGACAAATAAGAAAATCATTTGCCCAATTTTGGGTGAATCAGTGAGTGAGGGCAGTCATCATGGTGGTGGGTTCAATCAAAGAATAAATGTCTGTTTATTTGTAAGGAGCACTTCCTCCCACCACACAGCTCACAGACAGTCACAAATACAGTGGGCTCAACAACACTTCTACCCAACATCGCTGATCATCGTGCATCTGTAAGATCATTGTAGGCTTTACTTAATGACAACATGTAGTCATTCATTCATTCCTTTTGCAACTTGCTTATTTCAGCGCAGGGTTGTGGGTGGCTAGAGCCTTTCCCAGAAGCTCAGAGAGCCAGTTGAGAACCAACCCTGGCCAGGAAGCCAGCCCATCACAGGGCACATCCACACACCCCTGAACTCATGCCAGGACCAGGTAGACAGGCCCAGTCACCTAACAGGCACAGCTTTGGGATGTGGGAGGAAACCAGAGGACCCAGAGAAAACCCATGCAGACAAGTGGAGGATGTGCAAACTCCACACAGACAGTGGCCTCAGCTGGGAGTAAATTTTTTTTTTCTCACTAATGTTTTAACAAAACAACGTTGAACAAAATGACATTATTCAAGGACCTGCTGGCCCACAAACTGAGTTGCTTAAAACAGCAGAAATGTATTCTCACCCAATTCAAAAGGCAAGAAGTCTGAAATCAAAATGCCAGTAGGAAAGAATTTGAAGTCTTTAGGGAAGGATGTTTTCCTGCCTCTTCTAGTTTCTGGTGGTTGCTAGCAACCTTTGGCATCCCTTGGCTTGTAGCTTCATCACTCCAATCTCCATCATCACATGACCTTCTCCCATCTATGTCTTGGTCTCTATATCTTTGTCTTTTCACCTGGCCTCATAAAGATACCAGTCACTGGATTTAGGGTCCACCCTAATGCAGTATGACCACCTCATAACCTTATTATATCTGCAAATACCTTCACTCCAAATAAGATCACAGTCACAGGTACCAGGAGCTAAGACTTGGATAGTTATGTTGGGGCAACACGATTCAACCCAAAACTTGGGCAATGGGAAAAATGGGTATAATGACGACTCTCCTGGGAAACTGGGAGGTCTGGTTACTATACCTGTACAATGCCAGCTTTAACCAAAGCTCAAGCTAATCCTCAAGGAGGATCAGTCAATAGGCATCAGTCAATAGGATTAGTCAGAGGGAGGCTTTGTTTAAATATTCACATCTTCTGCAGCGCCTTCTCTGACCTCCCATCCACTTTGCATGTGTTCTCTATAATGGAAGGCAAAGCCCTGAATTGTCATGATGTCTTATACATCTGTGTCTCCAACAGACTACGAGGTCCCTAAGAACAGAGGGTGGTGTTTTTCATCTTTGCCAAGCCCAGAAGCAAGCACATCATAGGCACACAGTGAACACATACTGGACAGATAGATGGGTGGCCAAGACGGGCCATTCTGAAACATCAGCTTGAATTTGTTCTTCTTTATCTGCCTTTGCATCCTACCAGTACCAGCCCAACCCCAAACCAGAGAATTAAGTTTATTAATATTCATTATTCCAGCACCTCCACCCCCACCCATTGTTTTCTGCAATAGCTTCTTAGCCTGCAGTCAAATGAGCTCAAGGAAAATGATGTGACTTGGCTTTGGAAATATATTCCTCTGGCTGCCAGAATGGATTTAGCAGACTCCGTGCTCAGTTCGTCACTCCTTCTACAACTGCCTCTGTGCACACAAAGGGCTTTGACAGTCTCTGAGTTATGAGGGGCCATTCCAAGGCTGTGATGGATTTGATTGTTTTATGCACTGACTTAAGATCTCATTTCCTGCCACATTCGCAAGTGCTTTCTGGGCTGCTGCAGGGAACCCTCCGTTGGTTTTGTGCTGCCCTCTCCCCCACCCAGTTCAGAGTTCTGAGTTTTCTACCTGAGCAAAAGCTTCGAAAAGATCAAATGATTTAAGAGTTGCCCAAGGTGGGTGCTATATCTCTCAGGCAACCTTCCTGTATTTTTTTCTTACTCCTATTTTTTTTTTTTTTGGTTGAGTCTCCCTGAAATATTCTGCAAACGATGTGAAATTGAGGAATAGACAACTCTATTAGGCATATAACAAGCTGACATCCACAAACCACTGCAGACTGGTTTGCAAACGAAAAGAAACATTCTTTGCTGGAGTGCCTGGTTGAAAGAAGACAAATTCATTTTAGTGGTCCCAATCTTTGGGGAATCGTTTGATTGTGTATCTGATTGCTTCGGCATCTATCGAAATATTTCACCATCATGGAGACAATCCCTGTCTTCCGTTTGGTCAAAGCAACATTTTCACCCAATTTAGATGAACACAATTTAGGTAACCACATTATACTCACCCAAGTGATGCTTCTCTTCTCATCTGCTTGTAGTTTCCATGAAGGTAGGGCCCAAGAAAGCTTTGTTTGCTGCCAAACTGATGAGATTGAGTTTGGGCCCTGGTTATAGTTAATCTTTTACATATACTTTGGGGAGAAATGCTTAGTGCCCATAACCGGGGAGGATAGACACAGAAAGGAGAGAGGACACCTGTTTGTCTGAAACAGAAGTTAAGAAGCGAAGATGGATGTAGAGTAGTCATTCTCAAAGTGGGAGCCCCAGAGCAGCAGCACTGGTACCACCTGGGAATTCATTAGAAATGCAAATTCTTGGTCCATCACAAACCTAGTGAATCAGAAACTCCAGGGATGGGGCCCACCCATCTGGGTGTTAACAGACCTCCAAAGTGATGCTGACACACATTGAGAACTCCTCATAGATAAAGATATATGCAAGGATGCAAGTTCATATGCTGAGAGTAAGGAAGGCAGCTCTTAAATTTGCTTCAGCAATTTGGAGACCAGAGGTTGCACAATGTGTCACGGAGACAAATGGTGGTTTAGAACACTCAGAAGGGAGACATAAAGGAAGTTTTGAGTGAATGTGGGGGTGCACCATTCCACCTAGTGGCCAGAGGAACATGACTTTTAAGTGTCACAACCATGATGAATCTGTTAAAAGTAGATAAAACATGCTGTAAAATGGGAGTTACGGGTTCATTTGTCTTTGGGGATGATAAAAAATTATTTTTATTCCTCAATACAAAACATTAAAACATATCACCTATAACTCTCAAGTAAACCAAACCCCTTTCCCACCTCTTTCATCTCACCCTACCTCTTCTTGCCCCCCAAAACCTTCACCCTCTGTCTATGGGGGTTGATGGGAAAGAACTGAAAAAAACACAGTTAAAATAATCTCAAAGCCCAGCTGTCTGGTGGTGTTGGAATTACACATTCATGAAGACAGCCATTGCACACATCTGTGATTTGTCCTTCAGGAGGACTTAGAGACCCAGGAGTAGGGGCAGAGAGAGACGTGGCTGGGCTTGTCCAGAGCTGGGGGTTAACAGGGTGGGTGGGTGCAGCAGGCAGGACCCCAGGCCTGGCACGGAGGAAGGTGAGGCGCTGAGATGACCTGGTTACAAACCTAGTCTGAGTGGCCTTCAAAACAGAGGAGGAGACGGATGCCCCAGGGAATCTAAGGAAAGACCTGGTATCGGGTTCTCCAAAATGTGGCTATGTGTTATCTGAGACTGGGGAAGTGGTGGAAGAGAGGTCAGAGCGGCCACCCTGAGTGTGCTCGCTGTGACTTTCTTCAGTATGTGTTCAAGAGTCACCTCCCTTGTGTCTTTTTGGTGCCAGGCCCTATGTCAGGAACTGGACATTTGACAGGAACAGGTGCTATGTCACTTACCAATAGCATGGCTATGCTAGCGCTCTCAGGAGACAGTTCACTTGCAGTCAACTCTCTCTTCCACCCAATGGAACTTTGTGACACTTTCTGACACCCTTGGTGCCACTAACCAGCACTGATTTCCAGGAAAGATGCTGAAGTGAGAAGCACCCCCAGAGTCTTCCTCTGGCCTAGCCTGGGTGGCTGAGCAGCACATTCTCAGGCACTAGAGTAGTCTGGTGACAAGTCCTCTCTGCTGGTGACAAGGATGCTCTGCAGGCTGAGAGGGCTGGGTTTGAATCCCGGCCCCAACTCTTACCACCTCTGCAGCCTTGAGCTCCGTGGCTCTCAGCTGTTCCCCTCTCATCTGCAAAATGGGGGTAGTGATGAGGATTAAACCTGATTAAACCTGCAAAATACAGAGGCTGAAACCCAGTAAGCACTTCACAAATGCCGTCATTATTATCTCTTCTGAGGACAAGAAAATCACATTCCCAACTTCTCAGCTACCATTGTCCACACTCCGTGGAATCCCCTCCCCCTCCGCTGCCTCCCTTCTCACTAGCCCCTGCCCTCCCACAACCCCTCCTCCATCCTTAGCTCTCTGTTCTGCCTGCTCTCCAGAAATGCCGTCTTCTTTCCAAGTCAGATCCAGGGCACCGCGGAGCCAGAGAAGATCCAGAGCCCTTCTGTTCTCTGGAAAGTGGCTGAGAGATTGAATCTGGACATTTCTAGAAAAAGGCTCTAACCAGTTCCAGCAACCACTCTAGGAAGAAGGTCTGGGGAGGGCCACCCTCAGTCACATCCCCTGCATACTTTTAAATTTCCAGGCCAAGCGAACTGCCAGGCCACTAGTAAGCACTTACTGGCACTAACTTACTGACTCTGCCCTTCAGGGCTTGGTGATGCCCTTTTGAGCTTCCTGCTCCGTGACGAATTCAACTATGCCACAGGGAATCATCTCCAGAAAATGGCCTGGGCCCGTGTTCTGTGTAATATCTGTCCTCTAAGTTAAAGCCTCCTGGACTTCTGGGACGTTGTTGGTGATGTCTCCCAGCTTCTGTCTCTGTTCGTGAATGAAGATGCTTCCCATGGGAATGGAAAGAGAAGACATCGCAGAAATGGCGACTGTAGAGCTGGATGCTCAGTGGGAAAGTGGGAACGTTGGATCTGGGCAGCGAGAGCAGGCTGCTTAGGAATCCTGAATAGCTGGGAAGGAGGGGGAGCATTGGGATGAGACCGAGTCACTGGAAGTGGGACTCGCCGGCTGCAGAGAGAGGACAGAATTTGGGCCATGGGAGCCATGGTGAATACGTGCAGGGAGAATCAGACTTGAATAAACATTGTTCCTGCACTTGAGTCTTGTCGGCAAATCAAGCAGCTATATTGTCTTTAGGTATGTATTTTGATTGTTGTGCTCTGACCCTTCCAACCTACTGAGAAGTCTGCAGCCCAGTGGACCAAAGCCAAATTGTCCCCCAAAGGGGTGATTACTCAGGGTCACCCCAACACTAGCAGGGATGTAACCTCTTCCCAACGCTTATTTTCATCCTCTCGCCTGAGCATTTTCATCAAGAAATGTGTAGTCTGCCAACTTCATTGTCATTTATCCCTGGACAATTTGTTAACTTCAAACATCCTTGAATGCCAACCTGGATGTCTTTATAATTGCTGTCTCTGTCAGAGCCTGTGTGAAAAATGTCACCAGCAGAATGAAGTCAGAAAGCGAAGTTGCAGCGTGTTCCTCACGAAGGTGACAACGACTGAAAGCATTACTTGCTTTCAGGACAGTTTTGAGAACATTTCCAGCTCCTGAAAGAAAAGACGTTTGTAAAATTGGAAAAGCTAGCCTGCTGACATTGACAGTGAATTCATAATGCGCATGTTAATCTAAGGGGAGGAGGAGGCATGCACACCTCGGAGGAAAGTTCCAGAACCAGTCAGAAAAGCCTTTAATCAAAGGCACAAAAGTTGGAAGACTTTTGTTAGAAACCAAAAAAATGGGTTTTTTTTTTCCCATCTCTAGAATATGCAGATATAAGTAAAATGAGCATCATACTAGATCGAACTCCACTACCTAATTTCACATTCTGGGGCAAGGGTCTTTCTTTCAGGGATTTTAGTTTCCTTGTTTATAGAGGAAGAATTAAAAATAAGTTGCTCTGAGAGCCCCCACTAGTCTATGTCCCCTACAGAGCTTGCCTGCATTTACAGTTATCTTCTTTCATGAAGACCATTGTAGTGCAAACCCTCAACGCTACTTGAGATGGTGGCGTCCTCCCCATCTGCTAAAACAGGAGTTGACCAAGTATAGCCCATGGGCCAAATCCTATCTGTTGCCTGTGTTTGTAAGCTAAGTTTTATTAGAACCCAGCCACGTCCGCTTGCTTATTGTCTGTGGTTCGTTTCTCATTACAACAGCAGAATTGTATAGTGACAGAGACCCAGTAGCCCACAAAGAAGCTAAGAATATCTGGTACTTTACAGAAAAAGTTTGCATGTGTTAAAACATCCTCTTGTCTCTCTTGAGCACTCTAAATATTAGACAACCCTTCCTTCACTAAAAACTGCCTTCTTTGGTCAAAGATTCAAACCTAGTAGGTGTAAGAAGTGCTCTATCATGTTACCTGTCATTTGACAAATGGTTCTCCTTTGTCACACCTTGGAAAGATGAATCCTGTCTTAAGAAAGACCTTCATTGTGCTTATCAGAAATTTGCCAACTCATGACTACTGCCCTTCAGGCTCAGCTCTGCCCCTTAGTATCCCAGAGTTCATTTCCTCTTCCACAAGGCAGCACTCCAGATAATTAGCTGGTAAAGAACTCTAGGAGAAGCCATCCCAATCTCTCCAAGATTTCCTCCTGTGCTATTACTAGTAATCCTTCTCCTCTCCATAACCTGCCTCTGGACACCTCACAGTTTCTCTGTGCCACTTGTACTGTGGATTCTAGCCCTGAGCACAAGGACCCAGGTGTCCTGGGACTCCTGGACATTTTCTTCCAAGACTGAGTCCATGCAGGGGCCGCTTCATACCATTGACATCAGCTCAACTCCATACATTTCCCATATGTGCTGCTAATGTGAAGCCATATCCTTCTAACTTCCTGGAGTATAGTCAGGTTTTAGGTCAATGTTTACATTTAAAATGCAAAATGTAATTTTGTATTTTTATCTACCCAGTTAGATTTGGATGTGGATATTGCACCCACTAGGCCCAAATCAGTCCCAGAATCATGTTTACATTTATGCTTCATAATTAATACTTAGTTCTTCCACAACTGCTAGTCATGCAGAACAGTTGACAGTGTTCTGAATTAACTATGCTCACTTTTACTGTACCTTGTACTTGCTGTGTCCCTAATCACAAATGTGTTTCCTTTTGTACCCAGCGAATTTCTCTTACCTCTCCTTCAGGCTTCACGTCCTCCAGGAAGCCTTCCTCAACTCCTCGGTCAAGGTCACAAACTCCTCTTACGTGTTGCCCAATCCCTCGAGTTCACCTCTTGCAAGGGTTTATGGTATTCTTTGAGTTTATTAATGGCAGGAATTATGTCTTCATCACTGCGTTACTGATGTCTAGCACAGTGTTTGCATGTCATAGGCACTAAGTGCATTTTATAAATTGTTAATTTTATAAATTAACAACAAATGAATGAAGGAGCATTGTGGCACCAGATTGAGAAAGCCCTTGAAGTCTTCTCTGAGGAGTACAGCACTGAAGAGTGTGGAGAGTTTTTGAGTGTATTCCAGCAATCATATACCATGACCAGTGGAATATTGCAGTTGAAGCTGCTGATAGTGGAGGCTGAATGTATTGAAGGGGCAAAGATTAGAGGCAGTTAATTCAAGAGCAATGTGACTGAGGCCCGACAGTAACAACTGAGCTGAATAAGGGAGAGCAGAATTAGAGTGATGATCTGGGTGCAGAACAGGTAGCACTGGGCGTGACTTGAATGAGGAGGATGATGGCAACAGATTCCTCCTGAATGACTCAGTTCCATCCAGAGTCAAGTTACATGTTGAATAAGAACCTAAAAGCACTTTGCTGTGTCTATCCATTGTGTAAATAAGTAGCTTATTCTTAAACCGGGATGATATGACAGAATCATCTCAGGGCTTCTAAAATAATAGGGATCCTAGGGCCCCACCTAAGACCCACTGATTCAGAATCATTTTAAAGCTCCCAGGTGACTCAGATCAGCTGCCAGGTTTCGAACTCCCAGCTTCAATGTCCACTTGGACCGAAACGCCCTTTACCTTGTTCTCCTAAGCTTAGGTGACTGTCTTTGCCCAGATGGGCTGAAGGTAACCTCCCCTCCTATGAACCCTCTATACCCCTTCTCTTGACTGACTTATAAGATTTATTGAGTTCTCTCTTTCAGGATGTTTATTTTCTTTGCACACATCTTATCTCTTTACCTCTAGCATTTGCAAACGGAGTTAACAGTGGACGGTTTACTCAAACTGTCTGAACTCAGTATCCTCATCTGTAAAACGGAGATAAATGATTTCCTCCACATGCGTGGAACAGATCAGGTGTTGAATAAACATTTGATGTCTCTGCTATTAGCTAAATGGCAAACATTTTTTGGAGCACAAGCATGTCTTAGGCAGACGTTTTTTATATCTGGATGTAGTCTAGTTCAACAACCTATGCTTACCAGGAGGTGCTCAGGGGATGTTAACTAATGATGCTGAATGAAGGATGGAATTAATCAATCAGTGGATGAATAATAAATGAATGCATGAAAATATTGATTGATAGTAACAAAAAGTTGATTTTTGATAAATGACACCTCTGATTGTCCATAAATGACCAGTTCTGCTTATTTCTACCTGGCTGCACATCATCATTTTCTAGGGATCCTTCACAAATTCAGTTGCCTAAGTTTCAATCCAGATCAAATACCTGGTGGTTGGGGGCCCAAAAACCTGAACCATAAAAGTTCTCTCATTGGTCTCTGATACACAGCCCATCTGGGAAAACCATTGCTTTAGAGAATCAGTAAGAGGCCATATTGCTTTGTTTAATGTAAGGAGATACATTTTCTTCTTCTACAGTAGTTATTGGAAGTTTAATTCCAATTGATTGTTCAAAACATATCCATTAAAGTCCAACATGTGTTTAATAGGTAGATCCTATTACACTCTTGTACTTAGGGCCACAGTCAAGACCTGACATCATCAGAGACACAGTTTAAACAAACTAATTATGTAAGGGCACACAGAGGCTGAGCTGAGCAGGGTTCTTTGAACACAACATATGCCTTTAATCAAAACCAGACATCAGGCAAAAACAAAATACCCCAAGCTGGAACCATGTGGCACATTGATCCTATAGCAGATGTTCCTAGGGCCAGCCCAGTCCAGGCACTCTCTGAGTAAATACTGCTGCTCCTACATCACCACCCTAAAAACTTGACATTTCTGAGACCAGACTGAGCCAACTGTGGTTGATGGATGATGGAAGAAGCAAAGGATCTGACAGACAAGTCCCTCTGCATGTCTTTCTCTGCGGGACTGTTCTGAAGCATGGGTGCTTCTAACCAGAGATCTCCTACACAGCGGAATGACTGGTTCTGACTCTTCACAAAACAACAATCACACAGATATTTGCTTCCTTTTTTCCCAGCCTCACTCTCCTTTTCCCTCACTCTTACTGCCTCAGGATTGCACCTTGCAATAAACAATTATCATTTAAGTCTTCTTCCATCTTCTGTATCTAAGGTATCCACACTAAGAATCCAACTGCTGGGCGCTTTTCTGTGTCCTTTAGACGCAATATAAACACATGTCCTTTTGACTTTAATGTTTATGTTCTTAACCACAACACACAATTCCATTTTCCAAATGGTGACAGAACTTTCTGGATACCATTAAAAATAGTGAGAATTGCTGGCAAAATTCTCCCAGCACACTCACTTACATAATCTAAAGCACACAGACTTAAATCAGCCCAGTTAAGCCTGGTCTGGAAGGGAGATATTTTCTGTTTCATAGTCTTTGCTCACTTTAACCAGGACTGTAGCCATCAAGTGGATCCAGTTCCACGAGGCATCTATTCACATACGTGTCCATCTGCTCTGCTCAACCAAGAGTTCCTGGAAGAGAAAAATATATTTTATTTATCTTTGTCTTCCTGAAGTTTATCATAGATTAGTAGGCACTTGTCTTAGAGTCTATTCCTATATTTTATAACAAAATACCTTAGAGTGGTTAATTTGTAAATAGCAGAAAATTATTTTCTATGATTATGTAGACTAGAAAGTCCAAAATCAAGGAGCCAGCAAATTCAGTGTCTGGTGAAGTCTTGCCCTCTGCTTCTGAACATGGCGAAAGTTGCTAATGTCCTCCGTCAAGCCCTCCCATTCGTGGCCTAATAACTTCCCCAAGATTCTACCTCTTCATACGATCACCTTGGGGATTAGATTTCAACAAACAAATTTTGAAGGGACACACACATTTAGACCACAGCATCACTAAATAAATGCTTGAGGAATGAACTGAACAATGAATGCATATAATATTTTAGAAAAGATACTTTAACTTTGGTGATTATGCCTGTAACATGATAATTAGTTGAAAATGAATGAACTACAGAATAGCATTTTTTTCAAAAAATCTATTATACGTAGATTTTAACTCTGGACTCCATAAGTATACCTACAAACTTTCTTTGATCTCCAGCCTTTCAATGGGCAAGAGCTACACTTGCTAGCCAGGCGTGGCACAGGTGGACATGAGTACCCTCCCCGTAAGGAACCGGAACGACTGATGTCACTTACCAAGCTCCTTATTAAAAATTGCACCAGGTTCAGAGTCAGTTTCAAAATGCCTCTGATGTTTTTGAGAGTAAATGACTTTGAAGTAGAGCAGGCTCTCAACAGTTCATCTATTACTCAAAACCCTTTAATGTGAAAACATTTCTTGTATAATGATATTAAAAGTGACCCCCGGCTGCAGCTGCTCGAGGGTTTGCCTCTCCCAAGTGCTGTCTCCACTCCCTCTTTGGTCTTTAAGCTCCTCTGCAATGGACTCTCCCTCAACAGGCCTCCTGCCCTGCCATGTCTCCTGCTGCTTCCTGGCACTCACCTGACTTCTACAAGGCCTTTCTCTTACTGTTTTTTCTCCCACTTCTGCCCTGGATAGATGTTGTTCCTCTGATCTAGAATGACCTCCATCTTCCTCTACTCATTTCAAGACTCATGCTAGAGCCCAGCTCTAGGCTCGTCTTCTCCAACATTCCTTTATTGACTTATTTCACCTTTACAGTGATTACATATTCAGAAGTCACATAATTTCCCCAGGGAAAATCAGATAACACATGAATGCAGACCTGTAAGTATCTTTTTTTCATTTGGTGTCTTATTCCAAAGGACCCTTCGGTGTTTTGTTTTGGTCAGTTGGTTTTGGTTTAGCTCTTCGTCCAGTTAAGTATGCTTAATTTAGCAAGCACACTTGTTAATTGCTGCTGTGTACTTGGAACTGTGCTCAGTGCTATGACAATTATGATAGAGGAAAATTAGGAAAAATCACACAGGAGTTCTTGACACATAGCCACCTCCCACATATAACCACACAGAAGATTCACCAGGACTCCAGCTCTCAAAGTCCCTTCTCTCTTCCAAGTGACTCAGTAGTAAGGCGAAATTGTCTTCCCAGTTATGATATGATGACAAGTTGGCTAATTTTCTAAGTAAACACCACATAGTATTATGTAACGAAAGATCTGGGAAAGTATGACAAAAGCCTAGTCTAAATGTTCAGGCCTAGAACTTCAAATATCAACTAAGGTTGTTGGAAGACCTATTTGAAGAGAGAAATACAGAGATGTGAAATATTGGAAAAAATCACTCAACTTCTCTAAAACTTAATTTTACCACTTGTAAAATGGAAACCACAATAATAGTACCACTTTCCTTCAAGGGTTTCACAAGTTTGTTTGAGAAAAAACTTAAAACAATGCGTGGCCAAGTGCTTGATAAATTACAAAAGTTCTAAGCAGATGAAAGTTATTACATCACATCTAGGGTTCAGAAAGACAATTAGGCACCCATATTATACCATAGATTCAACTGTGATTAATTCATTCACTTTGGAAACTCTAAAAATTAATAACCATTTGCCATACATTCATTATTATCACATTAATCATTATAATTGATTGGTTAATTAGCTAATTATGGTTATAATGCAGATGTCATATGCATTTCCATATGCATTCTTTGGTAATTCAACATTAATTAATTCCTGACCTTATCTTGATGCTAAACAGATCAAGGGAGCAACCCCCTAGCATTATTTTGATCAAAAGAGGACTTCACAGACAAATGTAGTGAAGCAGGCACTAGGATTTTCTGAACATGAGGCTTTAGCTCAAGAGCAGTAAAAAATTTTGAAAAGTCAAAAGCTTGGAATCTTTTTTTGCAAGTAATTTTAAATTCTTCTCACTCCTTCTTTGTGCAAGACCTGTGCAGAAAACACAGGTTCATTTTTACTGTCCTTGCTCCTCAGAGCAAGATTTTTCTGAAAAAGAGGGACAGTGATATAGTTTGTATATTTGTCCCATCCAAGTCTCATGTTGAAATTTGACCCCCGATGTTGGAGACAGGGCATGATGGGAGGTACATGATGGTGGGTCCCTGGTGAAACAGAAGAGGGATGCTCCAGCCTCTCTCCCCAAGAATCTCACAATTCTCTGGAAGCCACAGGAGCTGCTCAAGAAACATATAAATTCAATAAAGTATGTTTTTAAGAGTATTTAGAAAAATAAATTCTTATTTTTATTATTTGTTTATTTTCTTGTTTTATTATTGTCTATAGAGTTGTGAATATTACAGAAAGGAATTTAAGGGATATCAGGAGTAATTTTTAAATTAGAAAAAATATTTCGGTTGTTTGCTATTTTGCTATGGCAAAATACTGTACTCCAGAACCCCTCAAAATCTGGAGGTTGGCTAAATTTAAATTAATTGAAAGCTTGAAAGTACAGCAAATAAAGCAATTACACATATGTTTTATGAAACCATTAACTGATGTTTAAACTTCTGTGTATGTATTTTCCTAAAAGTGACACATCCTTAAAACACAGAAAGTTGAACGAATGAAAATTTTGATATTCTGGTTTTCTTAGTTGGTAAAATCAGCTTAGGCATCATCACTATGAAGTCAGTCTCTTCCCAGTGATGTGTGGATGTCATGTTGTACGGAATTTCACACCTTTGGATCAAGCATATTGTAAGTCTCTGCAGAGTGGTGCTGGCGGAAGCCCTGTAGGCAGGAAAGGCAAACCCATGCTCAGAGGTGTCAGTCTTCACAAAGACTGCATGTTGATCCTTCCAAATGAAGAGGGCGACATGGAGTCAACTTGCTGCCAAATGAGTGGTTGATCCCCCCAAGAAATAGTGCTATACTGTGGGCTCAGTGTTGGTTGCAGTCGCTGACAAGTGGGACATGACATCCAGAGGCAGCAGTATCTACATTGGCCTGGGTAAGTGGAAGTCCATGCCATTGGGCGTAGTCACCTCCATCTGTACCACGGCCACTCCATTCATGTGCCCTTGTGTCAGTTCTGGGTGGCCCATAATGAAAGCTGCCTAATGTCCACTGGGTGAGCCATCCAGCCACTTGGCTGTTGGGCACTTCTTTCATGGTAATGCTTTCTGGTGAGACGAGGTGTGACAACAAGTCTTTACCTTTTCTACCCATTCCCACATATCTATCCATGTGTCTCTGTCCCCAACTTCCTTGTCTTGAATCTTCCAGTCCTTTTCCTTCCAGGCCCCTGACAAAGATGGCCAGGCCATTGGCCACTGCCTCAGAATTGAGTTGTGCTCTCACCCTGGGGTACTTCTCTTTCCACACAAAGTAGATGGTGCGATAATTATGTTATGAGCTAAATTGTGTTCCCCCAAAATTCATATGTAGAAGTTCCAATGCCCAGTACCTCAGAATGTAGTCATATCTAGAGATAAGGTCTTTAACAAGGTAATTAAGTTAAAATGAGGTCTTTAGGGTGGGCCCTAGTCCAATATGACTGGTGTCCTCATAAGAAGAGAAAATCTGGACGTTAAGAGACGCCAGGGATGTGTACACAGCGAAAAAACAACATGAGGGCACAGTGAGGAGGCAGCTATTCATCAGCCAAGGAGAGAAGCTTCAGAAGAAACCAAACCTGCCAAGACCACACCTTGATCTTGCACGTGTAGCCTCCAGGATGATGAGAAAATAAATTTCTGTTATTTAAGCCACCCACTGTGTGGCGTTTTGTTATGGCAGCCCTGGAAAATCAATGCAAACTACTTTAAGCCCCTACAACTGGGAAAATGTTTCCCTTTCTACTGTCTGTGTAGGCAGAATTCCCCTGATATTTTTCCAATGTCTAAGTCATCACACTGCACAGGTTTTGCCACTTGAGATCTTTAGCGATCAGACTGCCAGACTTGTTCCAGGGACTATCTCTGCCCTCACGTACTGTTCAGGATGACATCCTCTTTGCCAGCCAGACAACGAGTGAGACAGTCCCCAGGCCTCCTGCTGCTGTCTGGTGCTGCTCGTGTTCATTTTTATTCTCTGGGAAGGCAGAAAAAGCAGGGTGCTAGAGGGAGCAGGAGAGTCCTGATGCCTGTGAAGGAAAGAGAGGAAAAGGCAGGAGGATGGAGGGAAGAGTCTCAGACTCAACACAGTTCTGAGAAAGTCTAGGCTGGTCTGGTGAGAGCTCCTCAAACCAAGTCACCTATTAAAGGGGTCCTGAGTCTTGCAGAGGTGAACCTGCCCCTGTACCCCTATGGTGCTCAGTCATTGGCATTTCATGGGGTGCTTGACTTAGGTGCCAACATGGGGGTGGACCCAGAAGGGTAGCTGCTAAGGTCACCAATCAATTATGTCCCCCACAGCAGGGGATCTGAGCACCCCACTTTTATGGCCATCACAAGGGCAGGAAAGAGGTATTGACAAGGTGCCACATTAGTGTCCTAACTGGGAGGACATCAATGGCACCATATCCAAATGACATTGATCACTAAGTCTTGGTAAGATTTAGGGCAGGGTCTTGATTCTTGTATGGCATCAAAGGAGCAGGGAGAAACATGAGCATGACTTCTTTGAAACGTCTCTTCCTTTGTTCTATCAGCTACGATCGACTGTTTGGCAGGAAGAACAGAGAGAGAGAATAGATGAGAATGAATCATCGAACTCACTCCTAGCTCAGGGAAATGTTTTATTGGATTTGTTTCCCTTTGATGCGGATTAAGCCCATGGGGTAGAGCCCGCCAGTGAGAGAAGGTGTGGGCTGGGGGAGGGGAAACATGGTCTCCCTATGGTTGCTGTCGCCGTGTTTGTAATTTATTATTAATTATCTCTCTGTGCCATGGTCTATCAGACCCTTCCAGGGGGTCAATTCCTGGGGCCAGGACTGTGGTTCATCTGGGCAGATCAGAGGGAACATTTTATATACTCGCTTCTTTCCTTAAATGTGGCACGACTCCACCTAGCCCAAGGCAGACAAAGTTTGCTTGACCTTGATTGAAACAGGGAACTTTGGGCAAACTTGGAGTTGGACTACTGGCCACATTTGCTTCCCTCTTCATCTGACAAGTTGGCAAGAACTTGGTAGAATGGCCAATTCATATCTTTGATGCCATAGACCTTGTTCTAAGAAACTAAATAAACATTTTTTTTAAATGCTGATCATCTAAGTGTTCCAGGTGTAGTGTTATGTGTTATGCTCCCTGAGAGCATCAGTCTTTCTTTCTGCTGAAGGTCTTGTGTGCCCAGTGCTGTCCCAAGTGCTGGAGACACAATTGTGCACAGAACAGACGAGACCCCTCCGCTTGGTGGCCAGAGGGTAAGGAGTGGGAATGACCAACAGTATCAAACTAAAACTAAAACTAAAATGCAATCATGTTAGATCATGTTAAATACCATAAGGGAAATGAAAGAATGAGAAATGACTCCTGTTATAAAACTTAATCTCAAATCGTCCCTTTAGGCAGTTAGTTGCTGATTTTTCCCTGTTATCGATGAGGGGAAGGATGTTCAGAGAAAGGTTAACTTGCCCAAGTTCCAATAGTTCCTACATGACAAGAGCAATAATTTGAACCCAGACTAGTATTTGAGCTAATAAGCCAGCCTAATTTATGCCAAAATAGAGTTAAAACGTCTCAGCAGAGCCCCCAGTTGCCGTGCGAGTCCCTTCTCCGAGGTCCCTCCCTTGCACCATATGTCACAACCAGACGACTTTCTCACAGTGTCTTAAAGAGTCCCAGCGTCTCTTGCCCCAAGTTCTGTGCACAGTCTGGCCAAGGGTTTTCCCAAGTGGAAAATGTTTCTGGGATATATATCGTTGAATTCAATTTGCTAAAATTTTGTTCAGAATTTTAAAAAATCTATATTAATGAGGAAGGTTGGGATGTAGTTTCTTTTCTTATAATGTCTTTGTCTGGTTTGGGTATCAGAGTAATGCTGATCTCATAAATTCGGTTGAGAAGCATCCCTTCCTCTTTACTTGTCTGGAGTAGGGGACTTGAAGTTGTCCTACAGCTCACTGATGTTCTTTTTATTGCTTTTTAATTCTCTTTTCTCTGTATGTTTCATTTTGGATAGTTTCTATTGTTATATCTAAACGCTCACTAATATTTTCTTCTGCAGTATCTAATCTACTCTTAATCTCATCCAGTGTGTTTTCAATTCACAGAATATAGATTTTGTCTCTAGAATCCCCATTTGGTTCATTTCTTTACTCTTTCATTCTTCTACTTATCTTTGTAAACATATAGAATACTGTTATCACAATGGTTTTAATGTTTTGGCTCATTTAAACATGTGCCAGTTCTGGTTTGGTTTTAATTGATTGATTTTTATCCTGATCATGGATCTTATTTTTCTACTTTGTATGCCTGGTAATCTTTGATTTGATGTGTGACATTGTCAATTTTACATTATTGGGTGCTGGAGATTTTTATATTCCTATAAATATTCTTTAGCTTTGTTCTGAGATATGGCTAAGTTACTTGGAAACAATCTGGGCCTTTGGGACCTTGCTTCTGAGACATGTTAGGTAAGATCAGAGCAGCAATCATTATAGAGCTAAATATTTCCCACTGCTGAGGCAAGACTCTTTTGTGTGCTTTACCTAAGGCTCCATGAATTGTGAGGTTTTCCGGTCTGCCTGATGGAAGCAGACACTATTCCCAACCCTGTGTGAGCACAGGGTACTCTTAACTCTAGAACTCTCCTTCACCTGCATGTAATGATCACTACTAGCTGAATGCTTGAGGGGAGCCCTCTGCAGATATTCAGGGTTCTCTCTCCCTAGCTCATGCCTCTCTAGTGCTCTGTTCTGCGAATTTCAGTTGCCTCATCTTCCTGGACTCTCAGTTCTGTCTCCTGAGTGTGGGGAGCCCGCCAGGCTCCACTCAGATTTCTCTGTCCTGCCCGGCAGCCTGGTGATTTTTTTATATTCCCATCAATATTCTACAGCATTGTCCTGGAATGAAGTTAAATTTCTTGGAAACAGTTTAGTCCTATTGGCTCTTATTCCTAAGAATTGTTAGGTATGATCAAAGCAGTACTTATTATAGGGCAATGTATTCCCTAGACAGGAAGCTAAGGCAACCTTAGGTGTACCTCATTCGTTATTGTCTCTCAGGGATCACTGCCACTTGTTGCCTCTTTTCCGGGTCTTGAAAGCCATGACTTCGTATACTTTGTTGGTTTTTTGTGGGTGTTTGTTAGTTTCTTTGTTTGTTTTTTGGTTGCATTTTAATAGGGAAGATAAATACAGCCCCTGATACAACATCTTGGCCCAAAATAGAAATTTCCTGTCCTCTCGAAAGAAAGGAAGGAAGAAAGGAAGGAAGGAAGGAAGGAAGGAAGGAAGGAGGAAAGGAAGGAAGGAAGGAAGGAAGGAAGGAAGGAAGGAAGGAAGGAAGAAAGAAAGAAAGAAAGAAAGAAAGAAAGAAAGAAAGAAAGAAAGAAAGAAAGGAAGGAAGGAAGGAAGGAAGAAAAAAAGAAAGAGAGAGAGAGAAAGAAAGAGAGAAAGAAAGAAAGAAAGAAAGAAAGAAAGAAAGAAAGAAAGAAAGAAAGAAGAAAGAAAGAAAGAAAGAAAATTTAAACCAAAAAAACCCACAACACTTCTTTTGATCAAGCTTCTTCCTTTGATTACCAGTTTACAGGAATATAGGGGGTGCAAAAAACATGTTAAGAAAGCTGAAGTGTTTCACTCAACATAATCCAGATTATGAGAAACTGGACAGAATACAAGAGTTTTTTTCCCCAGAAAAAAAATTGCAAGAAAAAAACATAATGTGAGGGGTAATCTGTAAATTAAAAAAGACTTCAGGTACATAACAAACAATCATAATAGATACACTGTATATGTGACTCAAAAAAAACAAAGTTGTTTTTTTAAAAGTATAAGACCATAAGGTAAATATGAAAAACAAGTGAACATTTAATAATATTAATTAATAACTTATTTAATTTTTAAAGAACAATAATTATATTGGGTTTGTGCTTTATTAAAGTTTTCTTATCTTTTAGAAATACATTATGAAATAGAGATGCAATAGTATGATGTCTTGGATGATCTTCACATTATTCCATCAGCAGAGATATGGAGGAAGTAGGGGTAGAGTTGGAACCACATTGGCCATGTATTAAAGATTGTTGATGCTGATATCAGATGAATGGGAAACATATTGTTGCCTACTGTGTCATACATTTGAGACTTTCTGTAGTAAATGTTTTATTATGAATATCATGCAATTAAATTCGAAGACCTAGGTGAAGTGGACAATATTTTTAAAAAGACCAAATTAGTCCATAAATAAATAAAAGAAAAAAAAACTTTAATCAAATAACACAAAGTGAAACTGTATTCAGTACACAAGCCACCCACAAATATCGCAGAACTAGACAGGTTTGGAGTTCAGTCATATTAAAAAATCAGCTCTATCCAGGAGAATACAAGAGGCGCTGTATCACCATTGTTTCTTATGGCTGAATAGTATGTGCACCATCTGGGGGATGGACACGCTTGAAGCTCTGACTTGTCGGGGGGAGGGAAAGGGCAACATACGTAACCTAAACATCTGTACCCCCAAAATATGCTGAAATAAAAAATTGTCCATACTACCTAAAGTGATCTACAGAATCCATGCGATCCGTATTAAAATACCATCATAACAAAACAAAGTCAGGAAAAACTAATCATTGTCTTAAGTAACCTATTCCAAAGCATGCAAACAGGTGGGGAATTAACAAATTTTCCCAAATTAGATCTCCTTGATTGAAAAACCAGATGAGCATCCCCTGCCACGAAAAGAACATTTGAGCCAAGTTCACTCACACAGCAGCACATATTCTAAATAAATTAATAGAATATTCAATATAGCAGTGAATTAAGTGAACAGAAAGGCTGTGTCCAAGGAATGAAAACATTATTTAAGTTGGAAAATATTTTAACTGTAACTTTTCACAATGAAAAATTAGGAGAAAATGTTTGATCATGTCAAGAGATATGGAAAATGTCTTTGAAAGAAATTCAACATGAGTTCGAGGTAAAAAAAAAAATTAGAAAATTAACAATAGAACGGAACTTCCATTTCCTAATATCTACAATAAGGAATACTTACATGTAAAATGTTAGATGAGATCCCATTAAAGATAGGAACAAGGGAAAGATGCATGCTTTCACCTCTACCATTCCAAAGAGCACTGGAACACAAAGCCAGAAGTGTGCATATCAAAATAGATAAGGGATACGAACATTGAAAAGAAAGAATATTGGGTGATGATATGATCACCTAAGCAATGGGTATACAAGGTCATGCAGAGTGGTATAATAGACGTTGGAGACTCAAAAGAGGACAGGGATGAGGGATCAAAAATTACCAATTGGGTACAATTTACACATCTCAGGTGATGGGTACACTAAAATCCGTATCTTCACCACTATACAATTCACCAATATATCAAAAAAAAAATCACTTTTACCCTTTAAATCTATGGAAATAAAAAAATAAAATTTCCCTTTTTGAAAATGAAAAAAGTACACAATAATAACATACATATTTTTGCAAGCATAAACACTTAGATACTACCAGCAGTCACATGTATGTAACAGTTATGAGCAGATGAACTGCAATTATAAAGAAATAGGTCAGAGCCTGGTGAGACCCGAGGCCCTCTCAGGTCCAGAGAGGGCGGGGCCCCGGCTCTGCCAGGCATCAGGGGCGGGACCCTGAGGGAGACTGAGGCCTCCCACCACCAATCCCGCTCCACCGCTGCTGTCAGTCCTGGGAAGCCTCTGTGTGGGGGGCCGGATGTGACCTCCAGGGACTTGCATCTGGCGGGCTGACAGAGGAGAGGGCCTTGGTCTGAGGTCCGCACTTCCGGACTGTGGACAAGAGACAGCCCAGGCTCTCTTAGGAGTCAAGGTGAGACGCTGAGGGAGGACTGAGGGGGCCCCCACACCAGGTAGAGAGTCCCCAAATAATCCAGCTCCATCCCTATTGTCAGCCATGGACCACACTGGGACAGTGTCCCCAACTTCTTTCTCAGGGGACTCTGGGAGTCAAAGCCTGGTGTGACCCGGCTGAATAAGGTCCATACAGTAGGGGATCCAGGCTGTGCCACATCATGATAAGGGGCCCCAGAGTCTATCCTTGTCCCTGCTGTCAGCCCTGGGAAGCCCCAGGTATGGGGCCCGGATGTAACGTCTACCGACTTGCGTCCAGGGGGCTGACAGAGGCGAGGGCCTTCGTCTGAGGGGCCGACTTCAGATCGACGGAGGAGAGAGAGCCCAACTTCTCTTAGGAGTGAGGTGAGATGACGAGGGTGGACTGAGGGGCCCTCCACCCCACGTAGAGGGTCCCCAAATAATCGAGCTCCGCCTCTGCTGTCAGGCAGGGGAAACCGGGTGCGGGTGGCTGGATCTGACGTCCAGGGACGTCCGCCAGGGGGCTGACAGAGGCGAGGCCGTTGGTCTGAGGGGCAGGCTTCACGTCCGTGGAGGGGAGAGGGCCCAGGCTCTCTTAGGAGTCAAGGTGTGACGCTGAGGGAGGACTGAGGGCCCCACGGAATCACCCCTGGCCCTCCTGTGACCCTGGGAGGCCCCAGAACAAATTTCACCATGAGACACCTCTTAAATTCAGCCTCGGGAATCTGAGGGGTGAGGACGGAGGTCAACAGGGGATGGGGTTCCAGGCCCTGCCAGGGTCAAATGGAAGACACAGAGGCAGGACAGTGTGTACCTTACACTCCAGGACAGAGGGGAACCTCGGCCCTTTGCAGGGTGGCCAGATGTGATGCATCGTTGCTTCTTCCTTTGGGGTTGCAGGGACGGGAGGTCCTTGGTCCAAGGGGAGTTGTGACCTCCGCGGAGGGAGGAGACTAGGGTCTGGCAGAAATCACGGGAAGAACATTGGTGAGGATTAAAGGCATGAAGGTACCCCCCACCCCCAGGAAGGGGGCTTTCACAGAGCCTGGCTTCCCTATTTACCACCCCGGGAGGCCCCCTACAGGGGTGGCATGTGGCATTGCTCTTTTCTGCCACGCGGTTGAGGTTGGGGGGGTCTCAGGGAGGTGAGCACCTTGGTCTGAGGGGTGAGGCCAGCCAGCAGAGGGAGGAGTCCCAGGATCTGCGAGACCCGAGGTGTGCACCCTGGTGGGGACTGAAGGTACCCCCAGCCCAGATAATACGGACGCCTCAGAC
>CAUYSK010028689.1:0-76945 GCA_963575035.1 Avahi laniger | reverse complement strand
ATTGCTTGTGATTGGATGATACTTGATTAATCTTCTGTTTCAAACGTTAGGCCTTTTGGGGTGGGTTTTTCTTTCTGTGTTTTGAGACACTGCAGCCTCAAACTCCTGACCTAAAGCGATCCTCCTGCCTCAACCTCCCAAAGTGCTAGGGTTACAGGTGTGAACCCCTGAACCCAGCCTTGGGTTTTGTTTTTTAAGAAGCCAGGCCCCATGTTAAATACAGTTGTCCCTTGGCGTCTGTGGGGAATCAGTTCCAAGACACCTCCCATCCCAAAATCCACAGATGGTCAAATTCCTTACATAAAATGGGGTAGCATTTGCATATAACCTGTGCGTATCCTCCTGAATACTTTAAATCATCTCTAGATTACTTATAATATCTAATACAGTGTAAATGCTGTGTAAATAGTTGTTACACTGTATTGTTTAGGAAATAATGACAAGGGAAAAACGTCTGTACATGTTCAGTACGGAGACAAGCGTTCATTTTTTTTTTCCCCGAATATGTTCAGAAAAAACATGGTTTGTTGCATCCACTGATTTGGAACCCATGTATACAGAGGGCCGATTGTGTAAGAATTGTGGGCTTATCACTCGCTTCTCATACAGCTTTTCCTTTTTAAGGCTCCTGTTTTCTAACACGTACACACTTAAAGCTCGGCTGCTCCCATGAATAAAGCATACTGCTGCCCCATCTGGGCATTTGAACCCTCCATTCTGAAAGGAGAGCAGTACCCTCCCGCCGAGTTAAGAAAGGCTTATTTAGATGTTTTTCTTTCAAATATGAGAACAGAACAGATTCTTTGTCTTCCAGTGGAGCTATCCACGTGGGGCAGAGGTAGTAGCAGCGGCAGTTACTACTCTGCAGAACACAGTGAAGTCGTCTTGGGAAATATCGAGGGTGTTGCAATGGCTGAACGAGACGCTAGAACACCAGCAATACAATAGCATTTGTGTCTTCGGCTTCAGGCAGGAATAAAGAAGACATTGTGGTTTGTTTTAAGCTTTTTTAAGTTTTACCCCCAAAGGTGTGTGGGGCTGAGTGATGTCTGTCACTGGCTTTCTAGTGGGTTTTTCTTTTCATCTTTTCCCCCCCTCCCTGATGGCTTTTGAGAGTGAGTGGAAGCCACGGTCGAGGTGGATCAGAGGCAGCGCAGAAAGCAGGCCGTATGCTTCACTCCTTGTTCTCCGTGTCTGAAGGGAACACATTTGGGTTTTGTATCTCCAGAAAACCTAAGATAAAGAGTTTCCATATCTTACCTCCTGAGTAGTAATGACTCTGATTCCAGTTCTAAGAATGTCTTAATTAGCAGCCATTCCTAATGGAGGCACTGCAGGAAGTGAAATAGATGCACTTTTTTCCCTTCCTTCCTTCCTTCCATCCGTCCATCCATCCATCCGTCCATCCGTCCATCCATCCATCATGGAGGGACGCTTGCTTGCAAGTGATTCAGCATCCAGCCACGCTGAGAAGTTGCTTGAGAGGGGCGTCACAATAAGAGGATTTGTGAGTCTATAGCTCGTATTATCAAAATGACAGGCCTTCCTTTGCCAAGGGCCAAGGGCAGTGCTGGAAGCTGACTTCAGTCATTGTCATCACGGCCTTGGTATGTGCGTGCGTAACGGTTAACACATTAGTGCTGTGTGATCAGTCTCAATGTGGGTATGAGTAAAAGGTATTTAGCTGATATCACCATGGCAACTGAGTTGCTTACTTGCTGTTTTGGGGAGTGCCAGCATACCAAAGGCAGCGCTAGTGGCGGAGTGTTAGGCTCCTGGGCAGAAAAAAAGATGCTGCCAGCTGGTCTCACGGGAAAATACCCACTAGCATAGCGTCCGTACTGGGTGAGAGAATGAGAGCCCTCTGTCCCCAAGTGCAGGAATTAGGCCAATCCATTTTATATTTATTTTTGTTTTATTTTTTTGAGACAGGGTCTCACTCTGTTGCCCAGGCTGGAGTGCAGTGGCATCATCATAGCTCACTGCAGCCTTGAACTCCTGGGTTCAAACGATCCTCCTGCCTCAGCCTCACAAGTAGCTGGAACTGTGGGCACATGCCACCCCACCTGGCTAATTTTTTAATGTTTTGTAGAGACAGGGTCTCACTATGTTGCCTAGGCTGGTCTCGAACTCCTGGCCTCAGGCATTCCTCCTGCCTCAACCTCCCAAAGTGCTAGGATTACTGGCATGAGCTACCAAGACCTGCCTCAGTCCATTTTATCAATGAGGGGTGCGTGAGAGGTGGAGAGGAAAAAGAAGAGCACACCATGAAAGCTGCTGCCGCTGGCTTTGTGGCTGGGACGTGTGCTTTTTCTCTAGGCATTTAGAGTTGGAATCTCAGCTATGTGACTTCTTAATAGCAGGGCAAAATGTGCCGGCATCTTTTGCCTGCTTTCACAAACACTGACAAATTAAAAAGAATTCTAAAGTTTCCAGCAAATCCCAAGCACAAGTAACGTTTTAAAAAAAAAAAAATGTACATCCTCCCTGCTACAACTTTGGCAGTAAATATACTTTTTTCTCCAATCACTCCCCTCCCCTTCTTTCCGTTAAGAAAATGAGCATCTTTGCATTAAACTATATATTTGATGAAAATATTAAATGCTTTTGCAAAGTGCTTTGGCTGATACTGGCATGCCTTGCATTTGGAAGGGTCAGAGATTTTTTTTTTTTTTTTTTTTAATTTAAGACTTATGTGATCTTCCAATTCTGGCCTATGAGATTAACTCAGTTTGAAAATTCAAAATGTCTGGAAGCAGCCGACTTGCCAGGGTGGTTCAAGGGCAGTCTGATGAATCCACCCTTCTCACAGGCTGTCCACTAACCAGTCGTGATTCAGATTTTCAAGCCCTGGAAGGTATCCAGACGGTAAACATCACCAGGATTGTGAGGCGGTTACTTTTCTTTTCTTTTTTTTTTTTTTTCCTTTTTTTGATCATTTGAGCTGCACTGCCAAGACTGTGGTAGGACTGGCCTCTGTAAAATGGAAAGGCCTATATCGAGATGTCTTTCTCGGGGACGTTGGCTGTAGTCACCCAGCACTATGTCTCCTGGTGAGATTAGAAGAAAGAAATACCCAGACCAGTTAGGGGAGGGAATACTTGGCCATATTTTGAAATGAATTTTCCCTTTCCGTTTGTAACTTTCATTAGCTCACTGATGAGGGACAACCCATGGAAGAGAATTTAACCCATTGAAAGCTGTGAACTGATTTAGGGATGATTGGTATCATGGCCCAAAGCTGTGTAAGGTAAGGGAGTAACACTCAGCTCCTACTCGTTGCTTAGAAACACCCCAGAGATTCAAAGGGAACAAGCTTTGACCATAAAAACAGAAGGCTCACAGTGCACTGAGTTCTCTTAGTAGCTACCTTAGACTTGAGAAAATTCTGAGCCTCTTTAATAAATAAGCATAAAGCAGTCCTTGCCAAATAGGGCCTGCTCTAGGGCCATGGGGTTAGCTTGGGAGACAACTTTCTTGCCTAAAAATAAGTGTATGTTCCTATCAGACATTCCAAGCATAGTTTAAACATGAGACTTCTGAGTAGCAGTTCAGGCTCTGTGGGTAGAATTATGTCAGAGTGTGGGCAGTGAGGGTCTTTGTGGAGTGTGCCCCCTGCTTTGGGACTGGCCGTGGCCACCAAGTAGATCAGATGACCAAATGCAAACCATCTTCCATCTCGTTTCTTTCTTTTCTTTTTTTAAATTTTTTTATTCTTCTTTTCCTGCCCTTGGATTCCATCTCATTTCTATATGTTCTTGATCTACTCACAGGCTGGTGGGGGAGACAGCAAGCGAGTAAATAATAAACAAGGTAACTTCAGATTGTGTGCTATAAATTAAATAATAACAGCATTTTACTCTGTGCTAGACACTGGGCATTATTCTAAGTGCTTCATGTGGAGTGACTTGTGTAATCCTGAGAGATGGGTGTTGTTACCCTTCTGGAACTCATGCAGAAATGGATCCATGGGCCATTAAGCCACTTGCCCAGGTGTCGGTGCCGGTGCCAGGATTTGAACCTAGAAGTTCTGGCTTTCTACTTATGCTCTTATTTCTACACTGTGTTGTAGACTGTGACTGGAACTGGCTTTAGGAGAGGGTGGGGAGGGGAGGAGAGTGCTGTGCAGGTACTTTAGGTGGAGGGAAGGTCTCTGAAGACAGGGCATTTCAGCTGTTCCCCTAAAGGATGAGACAAAGGGAGCCAAGAGAGCACTAGGGGAAGGCTGTTCCAAGCAGAGGGAACTTAAGTGTGGCAGCCCCGAGGAGCAGAAGGAGGGCACGAGTGGTCAGGGCAGGACCAGATCACTTAGAGCTGTGTTGTCAGACATGCTGATGAGAGCTGGAGTCAACTTGTATCTGCAAATTCAGTCCCTGTTAGACTCTAGTAGTTCAGGGACTTCATGCTTCCAGGACTTTGGCACGACAACCCTTCCCTTCCAGGCCCCTTGGACAGGCCAAACCGGAACCGGCTTCTAAAGTGGGAATCCCAAGACTGTAGAACATTAAACCAAACAAAAGCTTTAATTATCTGTGTGATCGTTGCGCAGTAGGCACCTGTACTTGATTAACACGTTGGTAACTTTTGAATCTGGAGTTTTACAGCACTGGGTACTCACAATGGCTTTGTAGTATGGCTCTCTCCGAGAACTTAACTTGCACCACATGAACGAGTTCTCAGCTCCCTTCAATCTCATCAAGAGGATGTTCCTACCTGGTGAGATGCCACTTGCTTTACAAAGCATCTTTTGTAAAATGCTGAGTCTCCCTCTTTGAAGTTGGAAGCCAGGAAGCCTGATTTTTAAATTGGCTTTTCTCCTAGGTCCTTTTCTTCTCTATAAATCCCTCTTTCATTTACTCAGTATTTCCTCCTCGTTTCCTTTGGTTGGGTGGAGCTAGGGTGGTTCTAGTTTGGAGAAAGAGACAGACATGCAGGCTGATTCAGCCTGAGACATTCAGTTTCTGTACTCCACTGGAGGCCAGTCCAGGAACAAGGTAGATTTCACTGGGCCCGTGGCTCCCCATTTGAAGGCAAAGCTGGTCAAACTAGTTACGTGGCTTTACTCAGGGAGGGAGGAATAGCAAGAGCTCTGGGCTATCAACAGACACTCCTGGCTCTGTACACATAGCACCTGGCAAGAAGTTAAGTTCACGGGCCATAAAACGTGCATCGTGCACATGGGCTAGGATTCTGCCCTATCCTTGATGAGATTCGGGAGCAAAAATCATCTCTGGACAGAATGTAAAGGAACAAATGAATATGAAGGTGCCCTGTGACGGCACGGCCAGCCCGCTGCTTCAGCTAGAGAGAAGATGGCGAGGTTTCCATCCTCCTGGCAGCGTACCCGCGTGAACTTGTTAAATCTTTTAAGTAGCTGTATAGGAGGGGAGATAAGTTTGTGTGTGTTTATGTGTTTATCCTTATCCCCTTAAATACAAAAATAAAACTTCCCCGTTATGAAATTGATTCAGAGTGGGAAGAAAGTACATGGCAAGTGGAAAATGTGTCAGATCATATTGAGTCCTACCCCACGTTTGGGATACAGCTGTAAGTTTCCGTGGTGGGTGGCTTATTATGCATTTATGCTGAGCTGAACCCGCTCCAAGTTGTTGCTGCAGATAGAAAAGGCTTTCTTGGGGGGAGGCTGCCTCTTTCTATCACACTATAAAGACTTAGAAGGTCCTTCGAAAGCCTTCAGCATTTATCACTTGGGTAACAGAATTAGAGGCTGATGACCAAAGTGGGTCTGCATTTTATAGCCATCTAGCTTCTTGTGTAATATGAGTTGGGGCTTCATGGGTCCTGGAGTCCAGCACTCAGGTAGAAACATGACCGCCAGGGCCAGACAACAGCCCTCGCTGGGCCCCTCTGCAGAGCGGAGCTGTGCCGAGCCTTTAGGGGCATGAGGGAAACCGGAGACCCGGCCCATGCTCTCAAGGAGCTCACGGTGTAGCTGGGCAGAGAGCGAAGCCACATGAGACCTCAGAAGGACACTAAGCGGCACCCCGACAAGCCCACAGCTCTCTAGCCGTGTCCTGGGAGAGGAAAGGGGTGAATAAGGGCAGGTGGGGTCAGTCATGGAAACTTTCATAAAGGAGGTGAGTGTGCAGGAGGGGCGGGCCTTTCCCCAGCTGCGGGCAGGTGGCCGGGGGCTAGTGCTGGAGGGTCCTGTGTGCAGGTAAACAGCGTTCCGTAGCTGCCTCTTGTGAGCAGTCCTGCCAGTTCCTTCTCCGTGCTCGGTATGTCTTAGCCATGCCTTAGAGCCTCTGAGTAGCAAGACTCAGGTTCCGGGTCCTGTCACTTTCACAGATACAGTGGGTGGGCCAGACCCTGCTCCCCAGGTGGGGGTCCGCGCTGTGCCTTTTGAGGCATATGCTCTTCAAAATAAAAAAAAGACTCTCTTACTCTCTTCTTATGTCTAAGGGTCTCTCCAAGCCCTATGTCTTAACAGCCCTCAGGGTATGTGGTGCCGCACGGGTCTCCCTGTCCAGACGGTCACTCAGAACTGGGGACCGCCATTCTGCATTGAGAGGTGAATGGGATCGACTCCCGCGGCTGGCTGGTCTGGCGTGCCACAGTTTGTGTGTTGTCCTTGCAAAGAGGGCAGCTTGGATGTGTTCTGCCGTAAGAGTTTATTCTCGCCTGCCAAGCTAAGCTTCCAGGTGCTATTATTTTCTTTAAATAAATGCCTTAGAGCTGGCTTGTGGAACTCAGAGTTCCCATCCCAGGCACTACTCCAATGTGTTTAAAAAAAAAAAAAAAAAAAAGACAAAACAAAAAAAACCCTCATGCCGATGCTCATGGCCAAATGTGTGACTCAAATAGCGCTGTGCCCTTGATACACTGTCCCCAAATTGACACACACGAACTGCGTTCTGGCCTTTGCCTCTTTCTTAGTGTGGTTTCAGGTGGGGTTTTGCCCCCTTCAGAGGACACACGAGAGCTATGCTCAGCTCAGGCAAGTGGAGTAGTGGCTGAAACCATCCAGGAGAATTTGGTCTCCACCTGGGACCAGTGGGTTTGCTGTAGAAGGATTTGCTGGGGATGGTAAGGGTGGAAAGTGTCACTTGGATCGAATTAGTGTCTGTAGCTTGGGCACCGAAGCACTGTGGTGCCATGAGGGGGAGGGGGAGGGCCGTAGGATATTGACATAACCAGTTACTATTTCCTTTCCCACCTCATCAGGCTTCCAGGCAGGGTCTGCCCGACAGTCCGTACAAGGTGCCTGTTTCTCCCTTTTTGAAAGGCAGAGATGGTAGGGAGGTGGACATTCTTTGAGAAGACAACCTAGGGTTCATTACTTGTAGTTGGGGAATATATTGCTTCACCCCCATTTTGGGCGAGGTTTCTTGGGGAGAAGTTGCAGAATATTCAGGGTGAGTTTCTTGCATGAAACCGCGGGGCTGGGAGGAGACGCCTGCTCAGCTGGTGGGTTAGCTGATAGCACCCAGCCTACCCACCAAGATAGGAGGCGGCTCAGATGTCACTGGGATTCACAGTGTCACAGGCTGTCTCCTGGTCCAAGCAGCTGCACCCTGGGAGGGGGTGTCAGTGAAAGACAGGAATTGATAGTAGGAGAATATACTTTGTTGTTATGGATGCATTCTTTTTGATTCTAACTAATGCCATTTGCTTCTGTAACCGTGCTTGCTTTTAATTGTTAAATATAGGAATAAGAGCAGTCAGAGCACTGAAGCTCCTGTGGGAGGCTGCCTCTGGCACCCCCGTGCCCATGCTTGGCTCTGGCAGCAGAACCAGGAGGTAGTGAAGGTGTGGGGTGAGAAGAGAGCCAGGGCTGGAGCACAGCCTTTGGAGAGAGACAGTCCTGGGCTTCACACCGGCCTCCTCCACCTACTGGCTGTGTGACCCTGGGAATGTGACAGAGGCTAAGCCTCGGTGCCCTCCTTTGACAAGGGGTGTCATCCTATCTCACAGGATGATTCTGAGTATTAAACTTGATAAATAGTGTGTACGAAGCACTTAGCACAGTGCCTGGTATGTTGTAAGTGCTCAATAAACTTCTCAAAATAATTTCAGCGGCTCACCATCCTGCATCCAGGTGGGGTCTGCTGCCTGAGTCTCCTCTTCAAAGGGGTTGAAAGCAGCTCGGTGGGAAACCAAAATATAGACCCCCTTTTCTGAAGTTTCCCCCTGGGAACTCCAACTTCCAAACCCAGCCAACAACTTCAAAGAAGCATCTTCCATCAAGTGGCAGCATGCACTCGAGCTGAAGGGACAGAGCCCTCTCCCCAGCCCTTGCGTCCATCTGCGCTTCATTATCTGGGAGGTGGCTTCTTGTTTCATAGTTGCAGCCCCTGAACAATTTTGTGTCTGGTTGAGCCATAGGCAGTGCCAGGAAGGTTCTTTCATGACTAATTCAGCTTATTAGTAAGTTTGCTGTCAGCCGAGAGCCTCCTTTCCCTGGGTCCCCTTTCCCTGTCCCCTGATCCCCAAAGGGAAAAAAAAAAAATTCTGTCGACTCAAGTTAGAAACAGCCCGCAGCCTAGTCAGGCTGCCTTCTCTTCAACTGGTAAATGATGTAGAAACAGGAAGGGCTTCCCACCGATAACCCCAAAAATGACTGCCCAGAAATGCTGTCAGACGGGGCCAAGGGGCCAGGAGGTGCGCAAGAGCCTGTGCCCAGCTGCTGACCTGGAACGTGAGGCTTTGTAGAGGGCTTGGAAGGCCTGTGCCCTTCCAGGCCTTCTTCCCCCAGTGCTTCTCACGCCTGCTGCTCCATCCTCTTTTCCTCCTCCTTCCCAGCCCCCCTTTCCTGGGGTCACTTCCTGATGCCATTCCTCAACTTAGCCCCTATCCCCCCCAAAAGCAATCAAATCCACAACCTAATAAGGCAAAAGAATGAGGAGAATGTCCGCCTCCCAGCCTCTCCCCTAACAGGGCGCAGGGCCGCTGCAAATTTGGAAAATGTTACAGCCAGAGTGACAACTGGTTGGGGGTGGGACGGGGGGCGTGCAGCCGTTTTCAGGAGCTGCCTGTTGTTGGCTGCAGGCAGGACCCTGAGGGAGGGCCACCAGGTTTGTGCTTTCCAAATCGGGCTGTTGACACCCTTCTAGCACAAAAAAAGTGTATGGAAAGTAACAGCCTGAGTCAGCTGCACCTCCGATTGTGGGATTTGCATGCTAGGAGAACACAGAGTACAAACACGAAAGTCCGCCGTGGGAGCACACTTGGAAGACATCTCCCCTCCGTTACGGATGGGACTCTGCAAATCCAAACACTTTTGCCTCTGAGATGAGCAGTTTTCTTCCCTTTGACTGTGCCAGGGTTAAATTAGCCCTGGCGTTAATTAAAACTTGTCAACACTTGGAGTGGGGCCCCCCAGAAACCTGTCACCCCTCCTACATCATTATCCCCAGCGAATCAACCCTCTCTGAAGCAGTTTCCATCTAGGGGGAGGGAGGAACAAGCCCCTCCGAGCTGGGAAGCCCTGGGGGAAGGGGGCTGGCCGCGCCAAACCTACTTTGTTTTGGAAGGTCAAGCTTAGTAATTAACCTGAATGCTTGGGGGAGGGGACGGAGGAGAATGAACCAGATCTAGGGATGTGCCAGGTCTTTCAAATTGCTAATTATCAGCAAGCGTGAGGTCATCCGTAAATATATCTAATTCTTTAGCTTGTAATTAAGGTGCTCATTAAAAGTGCAGGGAAGTTTTGTTTTTTTCTTAAAAGGAAAAAAACACAAAAAGCCTTTGTTTCAACCTGACAGGATGGCTCAGAACAGGGGGAGGACTCAAGGCACAGGACTAGTTTCCTGTCTTAAGAACCTTTGCAGGAAATTCACTGCAAACAATATTGGTGACCCTGCCAAGGAGGCAAACCTGGGGTGATGTCATTGTTCAAAGCTGTCACTGCCAAGCCTCTGGCCTTGGGGGAGGAGGGTTGGTGGAATTAAAAAATGAGTTCGTGTGCCTGCGTGCGTGTGTTTAGAAGATGCAAGTCAAGTGAAAAGCCGAGTGGGAAAGAAATCACGGGGTAGGCGGTCTTGGAAATAGTCTTATCTGGGTTCAGCTTTCCTTTTTTCCTAAGTTTAAAAAATCCTCTCTTACTATTTTTGCTCCTCAAAATGCTGCTGTTTTTTCAGAGACGGCCTTTTCTGAGCCGTTCCCCATTTAGTGCTTGGGTAGCTGGCTGTCACAGTATGGAATTTGTGGCCCACAACGCAGGGTGGTAAGTTAGGCACGAGGTAAATGCTCACTCCGTTGTTACGAAGTGTGGAAACTGAGACACTGAACTAGTTTGATGTGTCTGTTTCTTCCGCAAAAAACATTTTGGAAAACTACCCAGTGCCAGTGAGTTGGCATCTCCCAAGTTGTTAATCTTCCCATGTGCCTCCAGGAACCGTCTGGAGCATCTCTGAAAAAAGGACAAGCTTTGCATCTTGTCATTTTTCCTCTGGCTGGAAGTCTGAGAGGCATAAACACAGTCTTAAAATGAAAGCAACAAAAATAAACTCAAAGCAGCCCTGCGTGAAGACATTAATGCAAAATATGCAAGCCGGCTTCCTATTTATATGGCAGAAGGCAGTCGTAAGAAGATCCAGGCCTGGTTAAGGAGAGTTATGTCTTTTGAGGTGCCTGTTCCTTAGAATTCCAAATAAACCATGGATGATTACTCAGATGAGCTGTAATGTGGTTTCTCGTTTCACGCTTTGCACAGTCCAGTTTCTTGATGGAACCAGTGCTCTCTGAAATGCTAATGCGGGATCAGGATACAGTTAGAGTGCCCCCTCCTAACATCCTAACAGCTTTAGAAGGAAGTTTGAGGATTAAACAGGAGAGCCGTGTACGTTTCCTGTGATCTGTTAATAATCTTTTTTCCTTTTTTTCCTCATTCAACTAATATTTACCCAGATTCTGTGTTAGGCTTGGAGATACAGCAAGAAAGAAAACCAACCCGGCCTTGTCCTTAATAGCAGTTGCATTCTTGAAGGAAAGACTGACAATGAATTAAGTGATGGAAGCGAGCTGAGTATGAGGGTGACGGGTACACGTGAGTGTGGTTTGCTGCTTACTGACTGACTGAAGTAGGCCCGTGGACATTGCCTTCGTGGGTTTGGGAAGGATTTTTCCGATGTGCTCTGTGTCCGGGAACTCAGGTGTTCAGGGCTACCTGCCTTATAAATTAACCTCCAGGAGAGTCATGGGTGTTTGGTTCTTGGTGTGTGGTTTCATAGGCTCCCCAGGGCTGAGGAGTCACCATGGGATCCTGACTTTTTCTTAGTTCCTGGCTTGGGACATGTCGCTGGAAAGGAATGACAGATCTAGGCAAGAGGGATGCATCTTCTAGCCAAGGAAACCAGAGTTTGCAGGTGTCCCCATCAATGGAATCTCTAGAATTTCTACATGGGAAAAGCTTACATGGCCCATTGTGGTTTAAAGTGGATGGATCTGGGTAGGGCACTAGGCTTGGAGCTGTAGGCATGCTGGTTTTGCTTAGATTGCTTGTGTATGTGAGGCAGCTTGGGAGGAGCTAGTAGAGATCATCAGGTGGGTGTGGGTGGCAAAGGTTATTGCTACCCATTTCCTAGGAAGATGGATTCCCTTGGGTTGCTTGAGCTGCTGCTTGTTTCAGGAGCTGTCAGTGCAGTTGGTGCCATAGTTTTGTGGTAACTGCCAGGAAGCTGAGCCCAGTGTGGCCTCAGGAAGTTGATGAGGTTAGCACCACTTTTTGGTTATAGTACCAGGGCTGACACCCTCATGGTTGTAGCCCTGGGGTTTTGTTCTTTGGGGACACTTTGGAATTGTAGCTTGGCATGCTGGTTCACTAGCTCCATAAACAAAAGACTCATTGGGTAGCTTGAAGCAAGAGTTGGGAGAAGGAGGGAAAGGTAATTGCAGCCCAGCCAAGAATACCAAGGCTCAGTCTTCAATGTATGGAAACTTTAGTGCTTTTCTGATCTTTAGTGGAAATAGCTGTTCACTCTTAGTGCTAGTTGGAAAGTGTTGGCAGCTGAAGAGGGTCATTCCACAGGGGCCCACAGAGCCAGCGTATCTGGTGTTTCTAACATTTTCCTAACCATACCTTTCTCCATTCGCCCCATCCCAGCCTCTCAGCCCCACCATTTGGGTAGGGAGCCTGGAAAGAATGTCTCCTGGGTCCCCTGGGAAATTTTGCATTTCTACTCATGGGAGTGGGGATCACACAACACGCTGCACTTCCACCTGGGCTTTCAGGTCATCTGTGGGAGCACAGGAACGTGGTGGGTTGGAGGTCAGACTAGGTGGAAAGCCGCTCCAGGGCAGCTCTACCCTCAGTCCCTTTTCAGGAACAGTGAGGACAGGGGTGGCTCTATGCTGGCATGTATCTTGTTGCTCCGGGTGGGTGGTTCTGTCATTTGGGCCATTGTGAGGGGAATGGATGTGAGTGCTCCTGATTCTCTTCTGCTGGGGCTGAGGGACTGCAGTCCTAGATTATCACAGGGCAGGTGACAAAAGTGAAATAGCCTGGGTGGGGACTGGGGCAGCCACTGCTCAGCTCCTGCTGATTGTGGCCAGGTAGGAATGGGGGCCAAGGACTTCATTTTCCAGGAAGCTGGAAATCCTGAGTTTTATGGGGCAATTAATTCAACTTAAAAACAAAACAAAAAACGTGTAGGCCATACAAATGGGGCCCATTTGGCACCAAGAGCTACCTACTCATTTATGACCTCTGACCTCGCGTGGTGTTGATGCTGTCTCTGCCTCTCCTTTAGTTTCTCCTTTCCTCTTGACTGAATTTCTGCTTCTGAATCCTCTTACTGGAAGGAAGAAAATCCATTTTCTTTTGCCCCTCAGTGACAGCTCTGACAAAAGGTGGTTGACGTGTGAGTGGTAGCAAAAAGGGTTTGCTTTATCTGTGGTTTTCCACCCTCTGGACTCTTCTTCTCCTTTTCCTGTTACCATAGATAATTAAGAGTTGGTTACTCAAAATTCCTCTCACCATATACATATTTTTAGGATCTAGCTCTAGGTTTCTATGAACAAAAATAGCGGAAAGGTTTTTTTTTGTCTGCTTGTTTTAAAAGGCCCAAAGCAATGATTTCATACAAAAGCAGCTTTTCTGCACGCACAGTCACCCATGAACAGTGCCAACCTCCACGCCGAACTGCCAGTTCACAACTTGCACCCAAGTGGCAGATGTACAGAAACACTTCTTTAGGATTGATAGCTTAAATTTGACCTCTGGAAGATATTGGCGATCCAGGTTTTGTGACAGAGATCAATTCTAAGATCTGCGTAAACAGAAAAGCCTGAACACAGCACTTCTTCCTGGTGAGAGAGTTGATGAATTTCAGGAAAATGGGATATATCAATAGTAGGTGTGCAATAAATTTGTTGACTGTTGGAAAAAAAATTGACACTCATCCCTGAGAAATTCGTGTAACTTTTTTCTAAGCTCCAGCTGAGTCTGCTGTTAATTGGAGCAGTGGTCCAGCAGTCCTTATCAAACTTTGCATTTGGAGCTGTCTGTCTGGGAAAAGCCAGGAAACTCTCCATAAAGGCATCGCCCTCAACTTTTAACTTTTTTGGGCTTTGTTGCCTCTGCACTGGTTTGAGTATTTCCTGGCTCGATTGTTTTCTCAAGCTGGTCTTGAGTCTTTAGATGTTATTTGTGTGCCTAGAAATAGCTGGAGGAAAAATGGTTGTAATGCTTCGCATTGCTCACTGCTTCTATGGAAACTCCGCAAGGGAAAGGGCTTTCCACCCAGAAAAAGAGCTGGGCAGAGGAGACTTCATTGTCCTGCTGGCCTATCACATTATTCTACCCACTACGGAGCTTAGGATGAGAAAGTTCCTAGCTCAGCCTGATTGCAACCTAAGGTGCGTTAGGGTAGGGACCAAAGTGGTGGAAGTTCTCACAGTGGGCTTTACTGCCAGCCGCACGGACCACACAGCAGTGTTTGTTACATGAGGCTGTCTTTTTTGATCTATGTCCTTTTTGGTGGATTCAGAATGAATGGAGAAAGGAAGGAAATGAATTGTGGAGGGGAAGGGAGACTGATAAGGAGACGCCCTCTCACCATGTTAAAATAATTAATGCCAGCATGACTGATGGAGAGGATGGGGTTAGCCACCCATTCAGCATTTATTGAGCATTTATCCAGCATGTGCTGTCAACAAAGTGCTGGGGAAAGAGACGTGAACGAAATAGTCCTTCCTGTCCTCGTGGAGCTTACAGCCTAGTGGGGAAGACGAGTGTTAAACAACAACAACGAAAATCCCAAATACATAGAGTGTTCCAAATTGCGGTCATTTCTGTCGAGGGAAAGAGTGGAACCCTTTAAGAGGGGACAGTGGGGGACTTGCAGTAGATTGGGCGGGAGCTGTCAGGGGAGACCTTACCGAGATGATGACAGTGAAAGGAGGCCGAGTAGGAGCCAAACTGAGAGGAGGGACGAGTGTCTCAGTCAGGAGGACTTGGGAGGCGTGGGAGGAGAGAAATAAAATGAGACCGGGGCAGCCGGGACCAGGTGGGGAGAGCAGTGTGAGATGAGATTGGAGAGAGGACAGCAGCCAGAGCATGCCTCCAGCAAGGATCTTGCATTTTAACCTAGCTGCAACGAGAAAGTGTTGATTCCACAAATATTTATTGCGTGTCAGTTACTGGCTTAGGCATTGTGTATGAACAGCAGTGAAAAAAACTGCCATCCCAGGGCTCCCAGTCAGGTCGAATGCTATGGAAGCATGTCTTTTTTGGCGAGGGGGCAGATTCTTACTACAGCTCATTAAAGCAGATCGCACCTTTCCATCAGTTTCTTCAGCCTAGCCTCACATCAGCCCGGCATGTTTATCCCTGCCTTACAGATGAAGGAACTGAAGTTCAGAGAGGTTATGCAACTTGCCCCAGGCCACTTGGCCAGTAAAGGACAGAACTGAGAATCAAACCAGACTCATCTCCTTTAAGGTTATTTCTCCCAGGTCAGGGCTGAGTTCTTCCCTCTTGCTTCATACCCCTGGTATTAAGACTCGGGGAGCTCACGGTGCTCCTTGGAATTCAGGCATGTGACAGCATCAGAGCACCCACGTTGGGTCCTGGGGGATGAGGTATGGGGAAAGGAGGGAGGTCGTGACACCTCTGCTTCGGTAGCCCAGAGTTTTGCCGGTTCTGGGGCATTTCACCTTCACCTTGGAATCTCAGATCAGAGACCAGCATTTGGCTGAATGACATGTCTGGGGGAACCTGCCTAAACAGCAGTGTGGAGTTGGGGAGTTGAGTTAGCTCTTCGGCCAGTCCTCTGGGTTCAGTCTGCCTATATATGGCTGGATCTCAAAGAACAGGTGACGGCAGTGGGAGTTGTTTTCTGTGTTGCTGGTGGGAGGTGCCCGGCCACATTCCTTTGTAGACAAGCACAAACTAGATATTTTTGAAATTGAAGGTCTGAAACCAGCCAAAGAATTAATCCTGGTCTGAAAGGCATATGGTGAGACTATAGCCAACCTGACTTGGGTGTTGCCTTCTCAGCTTTGTTACTTTTTGATAAGCCTAGAAATATCTCTCAGGAGGGAGGGTCTTTGTGAACATCTTGAGCCACGTTCTTTATGGCTGAAAGGGCTCAAGTCCATGTTGCTATTAATATTTTGTGCACTTTGGCTGACAAGGTACTGGGCAGAGGCTTCAGCCCCTACCACTAGGTCTCATGATGAAAGGTCAGCTGGATGGGCCCAACTTCATCACTCAACCAAGAGGCCTCTTGGCAGAGAGGGCACAAGGCCTGGGCGTGGGGGTTCTGGGGGCTCCTCTTGTGCACAGCCGGGCGGAGAGCCCCAGCTGTACCACCGTGTGTTGCTGGGCTCTGAGCCTGCAGCTCTCTCCTGCTTCAGAGGCTGTAGACTTGGCCTCTCACAAACACAGGCCATGAAGCCAGAGGGATTCAGATTCTCATCCTGGCCCTGCTACTTACTGACTGTAGGGCCTTAGGCACGGAAGCCTCAGTTTCCTCATCTACAACACAAGGCCAGTAATGTATGTACTTCAGGGCTGTCGGGTTGTCAGTTTGTCCGGATTCAGTGGATTGGAGTCTTTATAGGGCCTTGTTCTGTTGGATCTGGGGTCCCAGTAGGTTTTGTTGGTTGGGGAAGTGGGCATCAGAGAACCTTTCTTCAACGAGGAAACTTCAGCCAAAGAACCAAGGCAATAGATGTCTAAATTTGAAGCCAGCTACTCTGAGGATTTACCCTGAGTTCCACCAAGTTCAACTGCTAGATAAACCAGCATTTAAGGGTTCCTGGAAGTAAGATTCCCTGGAAGAAGCAGCAACCTCTTACTCGTCCCTGATCATCTCAGACACAGGGTGGTGGATGGAGCCCTCGTGGTTTCGGGGCTTGCTGTTGGCATTACTGGGCAAGAAAAGGGAGCCAGGAGAGGCGAATATTTTCCGTAACAGTGTCCTGCGAGTGGGATGGAGACCTCGCTGAGGGAGGCCAGCGGGCCCCGCACTGCATGGGAGGAGGCTAACTGCGGTATTGTGTGTCCTGCTGAATGCCACATGTGTCCGTCCCTCTGGGAAGCCTTCCACCCGGGCAGGGCCTCTGAGGCCGGATGTGGAAGGTAAACAGGCAGTCCTTCTCTTTACCACAGACAAGCCCGGAAGGGCCCCAGTCATAGCTTTTCATCTCAGGAAGCCCTGAGGTCCCACCAGTTCTCCTAAAGCGGCCTCATTGTCCCTTTGCAAGAGCATGACCAGGTGGTGTTCCAGCTCCCGAGGCACCACTGGAAAACCCGTGTGGCCCAGGTGCTCATGCTGACATTTGAACAACAGCTCTTCCCTGGCCTCCCTGCATTCCTTTGACCCGCTTCAGTCTATTACCCACATGGGGGCCAAATGGGATCCTGCTCGAAATCCTAATCGGTACCCCTTGCCCTCAAGATCAAATCTGCAAGTCCTCAGAGCTTACAGGATCTGTTCTCTCCTTTCCCATCATCGTCTCTGTGCTCCAGACACACCAGCTGCCTCTCTGCTCCTGCCTCCTGGGGGCCTTTACGCAGGCCCTTGCCTCTGCCCCCTCAAATCTCCCGCCAGCTCCTTCTCATTCTTTAGAGCTCAGTTTATACTCCACTGTCTGCAGGGCAGTCATGCCTGGCGCTTCTGGCCTAGGTTCGTTCTGTCTCTTAGGGGCATGCCCGTCACTTCTACTTCTCTTAACTTTTACCGTCCTTTGTCTCTCCATGCCCCCACGAGACTGTGAGGGCCATGAGAGCAGAGAGAATCTGTTTTGTTCACTGCTGTGTGTCCCTAGCATTTGGGACAATGTCTGACATATGGAAGTGCTCAATAAAGAAATATTCGCCAAATGAGTGCTTAAGTAGCCAATCAGACAGGTAGACTGGACCTGCCACCCATCCGTCCAGCCACCTGTTTGAGCATTTTGCACGGAACAGCACCTGTGTTTGGTGTTGGGGGTAGAGATTGATCACCCATGGCCCATCCTCTCAGGAAGTGTACCGTCACCATCCAGGTCCGGTTCACCTCGCAGGCCTGTTGTGCCCCATCTGAAAGCTGGCCATACAGTAAGCTGTGTGCTCTGCAAGGTCATAAGAAGCCCTTCTTGTGGGGCTGGGACACTTCTAGACCCAGTGGGGCAGCTGTTTGTCCTTGCAGAGTTCTGCATCGGTGCCTGCTAGTTACGAGACACAAACAGGGTACTTTTCAGGTGGGCAGAAAAGGGGGAGACATCACTGTCACTTGGAGAGGTGGGATGATCATTGTTAGAACAGAAAAATTCATCCTATTTTGTGCAGATATTTACTGAGCTGGGTGTTTGTGTGTTTATGGCTCTAGGTAGCAGGGACACAGCGGTAATGGGGACAAGAGAAGGCCCCTCCCTCAAAAATGATATGTGTAGCTAAAATGCAGGAGGCCTTTTTTTTTCCTTTTTTTAAATTTTTCATTTTTATACAGAAATTGCTACCTATAGATAAAATTAGCTTACATAGAAAAAGAGACAACAGAGTGTTTTGTTTCTAAGGATAGCTAAACCCTTGAAACACAGCGCTGTGGTTTAGTTGGCTGGCCACCTTTCTGAAACCTGGCTTACTCTCGTACCGTGTTCTGGGGCAGCCCAGTCGTCTCCGTTTATTGAGCTGAGCCTTGAGGTGTGCAGGACCAGGAAAGGAAGAGCAGTCTGGGCCATCTTTGGTGGCCATTGTTATTTGTGGGACATTGGCAGAGAAGTCAATACCATGGAAAATCTAGAGAAAGACAGAGGATACACAGTGTGGTTGAGCAGAATCCGATAGCTCCTCGGCTCTCACCGGGCTCTGGGACCCAAAGCGACACAGCCGCCCTTTTTCTCTCTGCTGTCTGGCTTGGGTTTGGGCTTTGTCTCTCTTGTCCCTCCACACCTCCTTCACTGTCAGTGGCGTCCCATCCTGGGGAATCAGCCACTCTGTGTTCCCCCGAGTCCTTGCCCCTGGGACCTTTGCTCTGTTTGGGAGACAAAACCTTAGACTCTTTCTCCTTTTAAATGCAGCCTTGTTGTGCCGGAGAGGAGAAAAGCAAGAAAGAGGTGGCTTGTTCATTTGACGATAGTGGGGTGTGCTCTGATATGCCTTTGAAAAGGGCCCAGCTTTGCCCCAGCAGCCTTTGCAGGGTGGGAGGAGGAAAACACAGGGAACTTGCTGGGAATCTGAAGCTGATGTGTGGGGGGTGGGAAAGTTCAGCTTTTACCTTGGAGCAATCGGTCTGTCTTTCCCATAGGAAAATAGACTGGTCCTGTATGGCCCACAAGCTGGGTTGTATCCTGGGAAAAGGGAACGTGCTTGGATATTGGCCTGGGTACATTTTTAAAATGTGTAAGTCTTTGGTTGCAGATTCCATTTTCCCACTTCCCAAATACTTCTCAGCCCCATAAGTCCGACTGACTTTGCTCTCGCAGAGGTCTCTGGAGACTGTCTACTAATTTCCTTCCCTGAGGATTCGCACAGCACCCCTTAATCAGGGTGTATTAAGCACCTCCTGTGTGCCTGGCACTATTTAGATGCTCGGGATACGGGTGATGGTCCCCGCTGCGCTCTTCTCGACCTCTCTGCAATACTTGCCAAATGCACAGACACGTGTATGTGCTGTGTACAGAAGTTGGGGGATCCTTAGGTACCCATCGCCCAGCATCAGTGAGGATTAACGTTTTGCAAACTTATTTCATTAGCTTTTCCCAACACTCCCCCCAAGACATTGCCCATAAATGCTTTTATATGTTTCTCAAATAGATATGGATGTAAATATTTTTAACATAACCACATACTTATATTTGGTGCTTCTGACCATGTCTTAAGAAAAAAAACAAAAACTTGTCCCCTTGACTTCCTTGACATCACATTCTATTTCTCTGACTCTTCTTTCTCATCTGTTTGAATTCTCTCCTTCTACCTAACTCTTAAACGTGGCATTTCATACTGTCCTTTTTCCCTGGAGGACTTTACCTACTCCCTCCCCTCAGCATAAAATACCCCATCTGTGGGATGACTGCCGTGTCTTTAGTCCTGGCCTGTTCACCGTGCTTCACAGCGATTACTTACTGACACGTCCGCCTCCCCATTAGACGTCGAGGTCTTTCGAGGAGGAACCTTGTCTTATTTCTCCCCCCATCCCAGCACCACGCCTGACCCATAGTTGGAGGTCAGGAAATGTTTTGAGTGAGTGGCTGGATGAATTCATGTGTAAACAGTGATTTTTTTGTTGAGTTTTAGACTGAAATTTCCAAATGCCTGCTGGTTGTGCAGTACATCCTTTTAGTTTCGGCATGTCCAAAACCAAACTCACCGTGGAGTCCCTCTTCCTGGGCTCCCCATACCCAGGTTTGTCTTGGTGGCTCCAGGAATGTTATCTTTCTGGGATTCATATCTAATCAGGTCACCCTGAGAAACCTTCTCCAGCCCCTACTACCCGCAGAACAAGTTCTGAGCTCTTCAGTCGCTCTGCCTTCAGACGCCAGCTGACACCATCCCCTGCCGCTTCTCCTGGGGTCCCCAAATGTCTGCACTTTTGTGGGTTTTGCCCTTGGCGTTCCCACTATATGGAATGACCTTCTTCCCAGGTCACCACCTATCAGAATAGCACTCTTCTTTCAAGGCCTGGATCAGGTGTCACCTGACCTCCACTGTCCTCGTATCACACTGCCCTGCAGTGACTGGCTCACCAGTGTCCCTCTCCGGCCGGACTGTGCACTTCTCGAGGGCAGAACTGTCAAGTTCTCCCGCAGCCTCCATTGTGATTCTCTCTTTGCTTGTGCTGAAACTCAGTTCTCGGGGTCCATGGGAAGCTACCCGAAGGCAGATTTCCACTTAGTAGATGTTTAGTTAAATAAGCTGAGGATTTCTCAATTGTCTTTGCCTTTGTTTCTTTTCTTTTTTTTTTTTTTTCATTTTCTTGTTTAACTGCCATTGAAGTTAGAGAGAAGCTTAAGGCAAGGGGTTTGTTCCCGCTGGGGAGAACGGCTGCCTGTTTCAGCAACTCTGCTGCGAACTCAGGCTGCTTTTCTCTGGTCTCCGCGTCAGGTTCCATATGTCGGCACTAGGCCAGACACTAGAATTATAGCAACATTTCTCTGGGGGGGGAATTCGGGATTCAGGCTTTCGTGTCTTCCCTTTGTTGCACCTTACAGAAAGGAGCAGGCCTCGGCCATCTCAGACTGGACCTGGGTCTGGCACCAGGTCCGGCAGCCTGGGTGGTGTCTGCCTTCCAGCCGCCTGCCACCCACAGAGCAGAGAGGGTCAGAGGCTGCAGCGGGGGAGGAGAGGGATGGGGGCTGCACATCAGTGGAACCAGAAACTCCTTTGTGCCCTTCCATAGCTCAGCCTGACAGCCCTGTCCTCCCTCCATCCAGTGGGTTGTAGGGGCTACTGTGGAATGGGCCACAGCCATTTGGAATAGATTTTGCATGGAAGATTTGAGATTTAAAGCAAAGATATTTTCCAGCAGAGCAGCTGCTTTTCAAATGGTCTCGTGTGGATCTGCCATATCGTAAAATAGACAAAGGAGCTGCTGATGTTAAATTTGAGTAGGGGGCACCCCCTGTCACCCCTGGTACCCCTCAAGGCAGAGCACGTTTGGAAACAGTGTGTGAAAACCAATCCCTGGTCTAACTTCCATTTCTTCCTCTTCTCTGCTGAAGGAAACAGTCTGTTGTTGTTGTCCTCCGAGGGTCCCTTTGTGAAGTCCATGGTTCTCCCTCAAGCCTGTGTGTCCTAAAGCAGATGGCGGGGCGGCTGGGTCCTGGTCTGCACACTGGACACAGCTTAGTGCTGTACTGGGCAGTGGCCGTCTCACGGTCCCTGGCCTCCTGGAGGCAACGGTTCTGCAGAGGGGAGGCTTTGACAAAGGTCGGGAAGTCCCGTGAGCTCTACCTTCACGAAGTGTCCCAGATGCTCCCAGTTCTCCCCGGTTCCACTGCTGTACCTGTGGTCCCAGCCACCGCCCTGCCTTCCACGCCGGGAGGGAGGGGCTTCTTCTCACACCAAAAATCTGGTCACACTGCTCCCCCATGAGGCCCTCTAAAGGCTTCCCGTTGTTTGGAGGATGAACCCCACTCTCACCCTGGTATGCGAAGCTCCACGTGAACCAGCCCCTCATGCTTCGGCTCTCTCCCGGCTCCCTCTGCGCCAGCCATGCCCACCAGGCTGTCCTACCTGGTGCCTTTCCTTCGCATGGTCTCCCCCATACTCTGGTTGGCTCTTTCTATTTATTCGGGCCCAAATGTTACCTCCACAGAAAGGCCTTGTCCCCATGGGCTGAACTTGGTTCCCTTCCCTGCCCGGGTGCTCCCTACCCAGTTGCTCTCTGTCAGGTTACTCCATTTTGTGGCACCTCACCCTGTCTCATTGTCTTATTTTTGTCTGTATTCTCTCTTCACCAAGTGAGCTTCATGAGGGCAGGGAGGTTTGTCTGTGTAATCTCAGTGCTCAGGATAGCAGATGGCACATGGTAGATGCCCAGGACATTTTTAAATTGGAATGAATTAAGTTTGGGAGAGGCTCAGGGCAGTGATCTTCCCCTTCCAAGGGACTGGGGGCCGCCTAGGAGGGGCTGTCTGGTACCACCAGCATTTTGGGGCCAGGCTGGGATGACTCTGTGGAGTCCTGTGAGGCCCAATAATTTTCTTTGATTTTTTTTTTTTTTTTTAAGACAGCATCTTGCTCTGTCACCTGGGCTAGAGTGCCGTGGCATCAGCCTAGCTCACAGCAATCTCACACTCCTGGGCTCAAGCGATTCTCCTCCTGAGTAGCTGGAACTCACATCACCATGCCTGGCTAATTTTTTCTATTCTTAGTAGAGACAGGGTCTCACTCTTGCTTAGGCTGGTCTCGAGCTCCTGACCTTAAGCTATCCTTCTACCCCAGCCTCCCAGAGTGCTAGGATTACAGATATGAGCCACCGCACTCGGCCTTCTTTGGTTCTCACGCAGTATCAGTGTACTCACACCTAACCATTTTGTTCCCTGCTGGCCTGAGAGGCTGTACCTCCCAGCGAGGCCCCTGCCTCTCTTCCCTCAGGCTCCTTTGGGAGAGCAGGTGGTGAGGGCTCTCTGAACCCAGACGGGCTTGCTGGTCAGCTCCAGCCTGAAATTGATTTCCTCCAGCCCTGCCTTGAGCCAGGCCCTGTGAACAGAGGGAGGGGTCTGAGCGAGGCCTCCCCTGCCACTTGTGGGAGGGAGAATGATACAGCCAATCGGCCCACAGGCCACCAACCTTTACCCCCTTTCTGTAAATGACACACAATGGCAGCTGGGCTGCACCTTTGTTTTATGAGTCACCAGTGATAGCCTGTCATAGATTGTTATTTCCTATGCTTTCAGAGCAGCTTTATCAGGCGTCTCCTGCGTAGTCCGGGAAGGGGTTTGATATGGGGTCACTTAACACGTTGTCCTGTCGAAATCTGTCATTGTGCCCATATAAGGCAAACTCCTTAGGTTACTTTTTACCTTGGCAGAATCGCAGGAATGTCAAGGTAACCAGGCCACCTCAGCATAGCTCTGATTCTCACCCCGTCACCTGACGCGCCCTCCCTCCACCGTGACTCACCCTGCAGCTCAGGGCTGTGTCTGCTGCATTTGTGGCTGCTGGAATCCACCGGGGGCCTCTCGGGACTGCCCTTGGTTTTGTGTCTTCCTTAGAGTAGATCAGATGGGAGAAGTTACGGGAAACACCACATAGGGGACCTTTCAGCAAGCACTAGAAATGGAAAGCAGCCTCGGCGAGGCTTGAGGTTAGTTAGGGGATCTTGTCGGTCCCAGCTCTGCCGCTTAGCAGCTGTGTGACCATGGGTAGATTGCTCCAGCATTCGGAGCCTTGTCTGTAAAATTAGAGCACTCAGAAAAAATCCTGGTACACAGTAAGCACTCGATAAATGTGAGTCATTTGTGCAATTATATTAGGGTAAGCCTTATACTCCATCCGGTGATAAAAAACACCTCTTGCTGTCTTCAGCTAAGTCTCAGTCACTTTAACAGGGCAGTTTGAGATGGTACCCAGAGTCCTCAGTCCTCTTCCCATGCCGTAATGAGAGTACTCAGGACCACTGCGGCCCTCCCTGGAAAACAGCCCACACGTTCACAGTACTACACCGGTTCCCCGTCACCCCCGCCCTCCACACAGATCAAGCCACTCCTCCGTTGTTCCAGGGCCAGGAGTCAGATCTGCCCCTGTGAGTGGTAGGGGCCCCCTTCTTCCCTGACGTCACACTGCTCTGGAGGCAGCCATCCTTATGACTGCTGTGTGGTTTGGCCAGGCCTTAGTACCAGCCCGAGAAAGGCTTGTAGGTGGGGCAAGCCAGGGTGAGAGTCTAGCCCTGTTAATCTGCCAGGACAAATGGTTTCACCATTTTTAATGCAGCAATTATGACTCAGAGGTTTCAGTCTCTCTATACTGGTTCCTCCCAATCCTATAATTACTCTTTGGCTGTAGAACCGTATTTTGGTTTTTCTTTTTTTTTTTTAAATCTTCCCAAGACGCTGTTAATATCATCCATCTCATGTGTCCAAAGGGTCTGAGGTAGATTAAATATGGTAAAGAAAGAAAGACCCGAAATCCAAAGTGATTTCCTAAACCACCAAAATTGTGCACCCCGCACCATCCTAGTGCCAGGCAGTGGAGCCAGCACCTGCTCACCCGAGGCCAAGGGCAAGGCTGGAGAACTCGTACCACACCACTTGCCTCCTCGCAAACTCCAAGCGTGGAATTTTTGGTCTGAGGCACCTCTTAGACGGACTGATGGGTTCACTCACCCCCTCATCCAACACTTGCTGAGCCCCTGCTGCATACCAGCCCTGAACTGGACCCTGGCTGAGCCTTGGCAAAGGGCAAGCAGGCCAGTGGGCACCGAGCACCCCTTTGGGCTGGGCCCCCGCCAGTGCCGTTCCACTCCTGCGTGAGGGGAATTGATCATGCAGGTCAGTGCTCTGAAGCCTCTCAGTGCTCCAGACTCCACTGCTTCTGAAAGGGATCTTTTTAACCCCAGGTTCAGAGAGAGGGAAGCCAGAGGGGGCAGAGAACACGTGAAAGAAGGGCAGATCTGTGACGCACCTCGGGCTCCTGTATCCCCCGAGTGGGTCAGGATCACAGATTTCCAGCCTAACCTGGCTCCGCCCCCAGACACCCTCTCTCTGCTTTTGCCGTAGTAGGAGAAGACTCTGACCAAGCCATGTGGGCTGTTGAATCAGAACCATCCCTAAGACGAGGAGAAAAATATCACCAAGAAGGAGTCTGAGCTGTCAAACGCAAAACCCTTAGCACTGTCAAAGATCACTCCTGGGCCTGGGACATTCACCCTTCAACCAGCAAGGCCCAGTTTGTGAATAATGTGAACACCAGCAAAAAACGAGCTGCCGAATGGGGCGAGAGATGGGAGTGTGTGCCCTGCTACGGATGCCCCTTTCCTGGGGCACTCTGCACCTGGAAAGATCCGTTGGGGAGCTTGGGGGTGGAGGTGGGCATCTGTAGCCCAGGGCAGAGGTGTGTAGGATTAGCACTTGCCTAAACCACAATTCCGTCAGTGCCCCTTCTGACCTCTTCTCCCCAAATACCAAATGCCCCCTGTCTGGATGAGCAAATCCCTGGGTCTATTTGTCCAAACTAAACCATTAGTTCTAAAGACTGGGCATCTTACACACCTCTTAGGATTCCAAGCCACACAGTCCCGAGGCCAGAATTGGCTTACTTGGCTGTCTTTTTGAAGGACCAAAGTTTAAACCAGATGATCTTTAATCCCCCACCCCCACCCCCACCGTGAAACCCGAGCTTAGCTGCAAGCATTGAAAGTAAATGGGGTTTTTGTAGCTCAAACTCCCTGTTCTTCACGTGGAGACTGATCATTTCACAGCACAATGCCAGATGGGGCCAGAGGAGGTGGAGGGCAAGGCTCCAGCCTCTGCTGCTGCCCTAATTTTAAAATGCCTTTTGGGAGTGGAAGTTTCCTCTGTTAAAGGTAGCTGTTCCAAGGTAGGCCTCACCCATCTCCTCTTCCTGGTGAGAAGCTCTGCTTGGAGGGCTGAGCACTGCCTTCTTCCTCTGCCCTGTTGGCCGCCCTGCCTGCAGTTCAGACCCACGTCTTCCCGAGCAAGCAGACTGTGTGGGGAGGGCAGGCTCTTCTCCCTTAGTGAGGACCCAGTTCTTTGGAATGTGATCCGAGTCGCTTTGGGCGAGTGGGTTGGTTGGTTTTCTGTGTGTGGGATGGCTCCGGAAAAGTCTGAAAGTTTGAGAAAAGAGACAGGCTCACACTGGGGGCCTTTCCCAGCCCTGGGCTGCCTATCCCCTGTTCCTCTGGGTTTCTTTTAACTCCAAGGGCCCAATCCAGTCCAACAAATCTGGTGGCAAGGCCTCTCTGGTTCTACCTGGGCTTCTGATCTCTCCTTTATGGAATGAGGGGATTAGATTAGAGTGGTGGTTCTCAACCCTGACTTCATATTAGACTCACCAGTCTTTGTAAAATGTCATTATGCCGGACTCACCTCCAGGGAATTTGATTCATTTGGCCTGTAGTGAGGTTCAGGCATTTTTAAAAAGCTCCTGGGTCCTATGTATTTATTGTCCATCGATTTGCAACAAAGGTACAAGACAATTCAAGGGGGAAAGCATAGTCTTTTCAACAAACAATGCAGGAACAGCTGGATATCCACCAGCAGAGAATGAAGGTGGATCCTACCTCACACCATACACAAAAATTAACTCCAAGTGGATCAAAGACCTAATGTACAAGCTAAAACTCTTAGAAGAAAACACAGGTATAAATCATCATGACCTTGGATTAGGCAGTGGTTTTTTACATATGACGGCAGAAACACAAGCAACCAAAGAAATAGATAAATTAGACTTCTTCAAAACTGAACACTTTTTTGCTTCAAAGGACACTATTGAAGTGAAAGACATATTACAAATTATATATCTGGTAAGGATCTGGTGTCCAGAATATATAAAGAACTCTTTCAATTCAACAATAAAAAGATAAGCCAGTTAAAAATAGACAAAGGATTCGAGTAGACATTTCTTCAGAGAAGGTACACAGATGGTTAATAAGCACCGGAGAACATGCTCAGCAGCATTAGTCTTTAGGACAAATCAAAACCACAGTGAGATACCACTTCACACCCACTAGATGGCTATAATGAAAATCAAATAATAAGTATTGGCAAAGATGGGAAAAATCAGAACCCTTACATTGCTGGTGGGGTTGTAAAATGGTGCATTCTCTTCAGAAAATAGTCTGGCAGTTACTCAAATTTTTAAACATAGAGTTACTTTTTTTTTTTTTTTTTTTTTTTTTGACAGAGTCGAGCTCTGTTGGCCTGGCTAGAGTGAGTGCCGTGGTGTCAGCCTAGCTCACAGCAACCTCAAACTCCTGGGCTCAAGCGATCCTCCTGCCCCAGCCTCCCGAGTAGCTGGGACTACAGGCACGTGTCACCATGCGCAGCTAATTTTTTCTATATATTTTTAGTTGTCCAGCCAATTTCTTTCTATTTTTAGTAGAGATGGAGTCTCGCTCTTGCTCAGGCTGGTCTCGAACTCCTGAGTTCAAAGGATCCACCCGCCTTGGCCTCCCAGAGTGCTAGGATTACAGGTGTGAGCCACTGCGCCCGGCCTAGAGTTACAATTTGATCCAGCAATTCCACTCCTAGGTGTATATACCCCAGGGCAATCGAAAATATATCCACACAAAGATTGTGCATGAATATTCATAGCAGCACTATCCATAATAGCCAAGAGGAAGAAACAACCCGAATGTCTATCAACTAATGAATGGATGAATAAAATGAATAAATAAAATAAAAAGATATGTCCTTTATCATTCAGACATACAAAGGAGTAAAGTATTAGCATATGCTACAACATGGATGAACTTTGAAAACATGCTAAGTGGGAGAAGCCGGACTCAAAAGACCGTATACCATGCGACTGCATTTGTATAAAATGTCCAGAATAGGCAAATCCATAGAGACAGGAGGTTAGTGGTTGTCACAGGCTGGGTGGGAAGGGGATGTGGGGATGACTGCTGACAGTTTTGGGGTGATGGAGATGTTCTGAGATTAGCGGTGATAGTTGCACAATGTCAACTAGAATATACTAAAACTCACTGAATTTTATGAATGTAAAAGGGTGAATTTTATGGTATGTGAATTATATCAATAAAAACATTCTGATTCTTCAAATGGTGTACATGTTCTAAAAGAGTACACACACATCTATGATGCAGCAACTCTGCTACTAAATTATATAAGTCATCTACTGCTTTGTAACAAATTGCCTCAAAGCTTAATAACTTAGTATGTATTCATTATCTCAAAAAGAGAGAGAGAGAGAAGCTTCCAGGTAATTCTGACGCACGGCCAGGATTGAGAACCACTGAATTTGAAGGATCTCTGGAAGCAAGAAGCAGCAGATCTGAAAATTACATTCCTTTAGTTGGGTAGCTACTCTGAGGAAGGGAGGTTTGAGGACAGCCACTTCGTGTCAGCCACAAGAGTGCAGCCATCAACTTGGGGAATCCTAGAAGGGTCTGACTTTACCAACTGTAGTGCTAATACCAAGGAGTGGCACCTTCTGGAATAGTAACGAATAGGACATCAGTTGATCACTTCCTTCCTGCCAGGCTGTGCATATGGTGGTTTTTATATGTTATTCTATTGAGTATTCATCCTCATTTTACAAAGGAGGAGACTGAAGCTTAGAGAGGTGAAGTTCATTTTCTGAGGCCACACGTACTTAATAAGTGGCGAAGCTGGGATTTGAACCCCTATTTGTTTATACTTGAGAGCCCTTGCTTTGGGGCACTGAGCCATGCTGTCCTCTCTAGGCAGATAGGCTTTCTGGAGGCTTTGTCAGCTGTTCAACCTGCCTCTTCGTAACCCACCCATTGCTGCCCATGTCTGGGTCCAGCTTTGTTTGAACCAGGATCTCTGCAAGTCCAGGGGCCTCAGAGGCCTAGGTGAAGAGGCTGCTGAGGGCTCTGCTCTTCTACTGGAGTGGCAAGCCCAGACCGTTTTCTTCACTGGCTTGTCTCTATCCCCAGGATTATTTTTGTTAACTTCTGAAAGCAAGCAGTTTTATCATTAAGTAGGGACCCTCACTAGTATAAAATGGGATTAGAAACCATGAGGTCCTAAACAGCCGGCCACAAGGAGCCCCAACCCTATTCCATTCATTCTCGGATTTATTGAGCACCTACTATGTACAAGGCACCATTCCAGGCAGTGGGGTCCTACAGCAAACAGGGCCCTCCCCTCATGGAGCCTATGTTACCCTTGGGAGGGAGGCTGGTTATGAACAAGGGACACAATTTCTGATGGTAGTAAGTGCAGTGAATAAAACACCACAGTAGAGTGATGGCAAGGTCAGGGAAGGCCTCCTGGGATGATGACATTCGAGAGAAGTCGTGAGTGATGAGACAGACGTAACCAGCCCTAGAGCTATAAGGAAGTTCAAGACCAGCGTGTCTCGCGGGGAAGGGACTACTCTGTTGCAGCAGCAGCAGCAGCAGCGTGCAGGCTTTCTAGTGCCTCTCAGAATATTGGCCAAGGCTGGAGCGTTGGCTGCGGGAGGGGGGGCGGGTAAAGCGCTGGTTTCTGGATGGACACGCAGGTTCTTAGGAATGCTCGCTACTCTACTCCGCAGTATTTATACCTCTCCTCCAACTGGGAAGTAAGAGCTTTTTCATGTAGGCTGAGAAAACTCCGAATAAGGCAACTTCAGGCGAGGACATAAGAAGCATTCCATATTTCACTGTAATGGCTTTCAAATTAGGTCGTGTCGTCATGGGGCAGGCGCACACAGCATGCTGCTCTGCCCCCGGCTGGAGTCGGGTGCTGGATGGGCAGCCCCTCGTGTCCTTGCTCTGCGTTGGCACTAGTGCTGATCGCCCACACTGGCCGGGTGTCTGCATCCCGCGTTGCTGCGCCCGTCTCATTTGTGGCCATGTCGTCTCGACCAGTTCATTTTCTGTTTTCTCTGCCTGGTCCCTGGTTTCTTTCTCTTTTAGGACCTGGTGAAGGCAGTGGATCTTCAAAGCAGTGCTCACACGTATAGTCTCGCCAACTCCCTTGCCGGGCGATTGCTGCTTTGCTTGGGCTGCTGGTAACCCAGATTCCAGACGGCTGAGCCACCGGGCCCTGAAAGCGCCTTTACAGTTGGTGGCGAAGCCCGGGGGAGCGGTCTCTGCTTTCAGGAACTGAGAAGATGCCCCCCTGGGGCCAGGCCTTGCCCGCGGCCTCGCAGTAGCCTGGCAGATGGGTGATAAGAAGGGTGCATGCCTACCGTAGGAATAAATAGCTGTCCCTCCCCTGTGTCCAAGCCCTGGACACCCTTCCTGAGGACCCGTGGAAGCAGGAACCATGGGCAGCATCAGAGGCCACGGCAGGCAAGGTGGGAGTTCAGGAGGTGGGACAGCGCCCTCCCCCTCAAAGCAGCTGATGGCCCAGCGGAGCAGCAAACACAACACGGTATTTCAGAGACGAGGTTTGGAAACTGCCAGGACTCCAGGGAGCCCTATCTGGCCTCCGTATACCTTGGGGGAGCTTGCCGAGGCCAACTGCAGTCAGCCCTGAGCCTGGGGAAAACGCACGCAGCCTGGTCCCTCTGGGCCAGCCCACTGGCCCGTGCTGTCCTGCTGAGCGGGTGGGTGTACGTAGCTGGAGGCAGAGGATCCGGCATGAGACGGTGAACGGTTTTCCCTAAAATCTTGTCAAGCGCAGTCCACGGAATCCACCTGTTGAGCGTCTGCCAGGCAGACGGGGATAGTGAAGCCTCTGGCCCTGGTCCAGGTCCTGTGCTACTCAGAGCGAGCAAGCTCGCCCCAGTCTAGGGATCCGTCAGCCTGTTTCTAGGCCCAAGCTGAGTTTACAAGAGACTCCTTTTATCCTGGGCTTAGTGGAATTCCAGCTTCCAACAGACGTTTCCCTCCACACTGCCCCCTTCGGCACCAGGCACCAAGAACGTGTTTTGTAACAGGAAGTCAGGAAGAAAGGGGAAGGGAAGTTTTTCCAGCTGGGTCAGCCGCATCCCACCAGAATCCTTTCTCCTCCTTGTGTTCGCCATCGCTCTGCCCACTGGGGCACCACCGAGTTGCCATGTGTTTTCCCGATGCTTGTTACTCAGTGACTCCCCAGAGCAGAGTGTTTCACCTCTTTGGGTTGGGGGAGGGAATCATTGATGAATGGCTCATTAAAGCCCACTGCAGCCACATTCCTGCTTGCTTAGGTCACCTCCCGAACAATATCCATCATTCATTCACCCAGCCACCCCACATCCTGGCGGCTGGGAGGGGTCGCTGTGACACAGGAAGGACTTTATGGCCAGTGATCCTAGGTCCCTTCCCCCTCCAGCCTACAGTGACAAAGCAGAAACTTTGGGGACTCTTGGGGACTCCCTGAGCCCACCCTGTCCCGTTCCCCATGGGCCTCGGCACGTGGAGAGGTGACAGTGGACCTCAAATGAAGCAACAAGCTTGTCTGTCTTCTTCCTCCTTCCCCTCCTCCTCCTCCTCCTCCTCCTCCCCTGAGTCACACCCTGTGCTATTTTAGCAACCGGAGAAGACTCTTTTAACAGGCTGCCAGCGTGCAGGGGCAAGTTCTGAAGCTCTTCTCTGCGGTTTTTTCACGTGTGTTCTCAAAGACAGATGTGTCCACATCCTTCCTTCCTCGCTAGACAGGTCAGGGGCTGGGTGCGAGCTTCCTTCGCAGGATGGCCAGGGACAGGAGCAGCAGGGGCCGCTCTTGGCACTGTTTTGCCTGCCTCACCCTGCCCCGGCCATCCTTTAAGAAGCGGGCGAGTCTGTGGGGCGCCGCCTTGCCTGCCTTGCTTTCCAAGCTCGCCTGGGGCGCAGCCGGGACCTTCCTGACTTGGTTCTGCCGTCTCCCCCTCGCTGTGCTGGACCTCGCATTGCACTCAGATGTTGTGGGACGAGTGCCCGCCCCATGTTTGTGTTTATTAGCTGTGTGACATCAAGCACGTCACTTACCCTCTCCCTGCCTCAGCGTCCTCATCCATCAAATAGAGATGATAACATTTCATGTGATCGTGGGATCGGAGGTTTTAAAGAGTTGCTAATATGTAAATAGTAAGAACTAGCAGTTATTGCCTTTAACGTGTCCCCCCCACCACCCCGAATGTAAATATGTGTCTGTTTTGCTTCTTCCCGCGTCCAGTAGGTAAGAGGGCCCCCGAGCCAGCATTCGCCAGCCAGGCGAAGGCATCAAGTGCCTCTTAGGTGAGGCGCTGGGGACACGGCCACGGCCACGTCCCACCTGGTCGGAGTCGGTGCTGCCCTGGAAAATGAGCCGCGTCGGTGAGGCCCGTGTTTCTGCCGTTCCTTCCTCTCGCAGAGAGCCAGTACCTCGCGTTCCTCGCGATGAAATCGAAACCTTAGTCTGCATCTTTTGGTCGCGTCTCTGACACGGCTTCTCTGCCGTCCTCCTCCTGTGTGGAGGATGTTTCTCTCGGAGGCTCTTTAGCCTCCTTTTCTCCTTGCCCCCTTCAGCGTTTGCCCCACGCAGCAGAAGACCGCGTGGCCTTTAAAAGGCCCCACAAGGCTGGCCCACGAGCCTTACGCTCTCACTCCCTCTTTCTCCCTTCTGCTGTAGGGCCTTTGCACATGCCGTTCCGGTTACCTAGAAACCCTCCCTTATTTTTGTCTTATTAACTCCTCATCCTTTAGCTCAGAGTTCGAGAATTGCCTCTTCAGGGACACTTTCCCGTGTCTGCCCCTGCCACTCAGTTGGCACTCTCCCGCCACGCCAAACACGCTCTCCAGCTCCTGTTATGCGGGAGGAGGACAAATGCAGCCTAATACCTAAGCACGTGGCCTCTGGGGCCGGAGTACCTGACTTTCAATCCAGCTCTGTAACTTTCTAGGTGTGTAACTGATGCGGGCAAGTACCTCACCTCTTAGGCCCTCAGTTTGCTCATCTGTAAAATGGGAGCGGTAAATAGCACCTACCTCATAGAATAATTGTGAGGTGGAGAGAAGTTAGTACGTGACAACGTGCCTGGAACAGTGCCTAGTATGCAGTTGACTCCATGGAAGTTACTGTTATTACCGCTTTTCCTGAAGGTGTTATTTCTGTGGTTGAGTAATTGCTTGGTTAATGAGATCGGACCAGACACTCCATGGAGCACAGCTTGGGTCTGCTTCTGCTCACTGTTATATATTCAGCACACGACCTGGTCCTTTGCTGACACTCAGCAAGTGCTTGTTGAAGAAATGAGCGTGGCACGGGCCCTTGTGGAGCGGATGGGACCTGTGCAGGTCGGGGTCTGCAGCTCACGTGGAGAATTCTGCACGGTGGAGGGAGCGTGGTGGGCACATGAGGCCTCCGTGTATGGAAACCACCTCTCCACTCGATCCACCCCACACAGCTTAGTCTAAACCCAGTAGGGAGAGGAAGTGTATAAGCAGAGTGTTATTTTTGTAACCAAGTAGAAAAAGCGATGAATTTTTAATGTCCCATTTGAACTCCAGCTCCTACTCGCCGATCTCACTGCACGGAGAAGCAGCTGTCCATGGTTGACTTGTTCCCCACGGGCGGCTTCCTGAGCCTCTGGGGTCAGTAGATGCCCCTCATCTTCCAAGAGAAGTAAACAGGGCCAAGCAAGGCACGGAGTGAGGGCGAGAGGCTGTCACTGGGGTTCCTGAGCCTGTGTCAGGTTCAAGTTCAGGAGGGAGTTCTTCCTCCTCACCATCCAGGCTAGGCGAGCGGGTGTCCTCCCCGAGCACCCGCTCCGTGTTCTGCCTGGGACTCTGCTTCCAGTCAGGAAGACAGAGCACATGGCAGAGTTACCATTTATTTAAAAATAGACCTTTATTTGACATACATATAACACTGAATACTTTAGTCTGCCAGGCACAGTGCTAAGTGATTTACTTGCGTTATTTTGTTTAATCCTCATCTTAAGAGGAGAGATTATGGTCCCCATTCATCAACGAGGAAAGCAAGGCTCATTGCTTGCCCAAGGTTACGGCAGATCGCCTCAGTGGCAGAGGCAAGATTCGAATCCAGGTCTGAGCGACCCCCAAGGCAGAGCTCTCGTTTACTACCCAGAGAAGATGAGCAAGGGTGGACACGTACATGGAGGGTGGATAGTGCAGCGACCCCCGTGAGGACAGGCGGCCTGAACCCGAGGGGCGAGGTTTGTTCAGAGCCTCCACGGGGTGAGGCAGGGACCGTCTGCAGAGGGTGTCCCGCAGTCCCATCTTTCTTCCAGACCTCGGGGGTGGGCTGAGGGCCTTTGCAGAGAAGGCGGGGAGCAGCCAGTCAGAGTGCACGTGTGTGCGTGCATCTGGCGCCTGCTTCATGCCAAAGACTGTGTCAGATGCTTAAATGCATTTTTCCCCCGGTGTAATCCTTAGAGCAACTGCAGGAGGCAGATTCTGACAAATCTATCTTACAGGGAAAGGGTCAGGCTTAAGTAGGTGAAGTCACTTGGTTGGAAACAGAGAAAAGTAAGTGGAGAGGCTGGCATTCAAACCCAGTCTGCGCCTGCCCCGGGCACACAGGAGTAGTCACCCACATAGGCCGAGGCGGTGGGGGTGCTGTTCAGACACATGCCTGGCCCTCCCTGCAGACCGGGTGCCTAGATGGGCTCCGGCAACACTGGAGCACCAGGGGGACTGGCCCTCTAGGAGCAGCCCTCTTGCGTCCTCAGGCTGTGGGGTGTGACTCGGTCACTTTGCTGCCCAACAGCATCTTTTAGGCACATGTGAGAGCAGAGCCCCAGCATCTGTGGCCACTCTTGCTACTGCCCTTTGCTCCACAGGGCTGCTGGGCTCCAGGCCCGCGCGCCACTTGCAGTGAGGCCGGCTGTGCTCTGGGCGTTATAAAGGCATATGAGACGTACTTCCTACCGCCTCAGAGCTCACGCGTGGCAGGAGAGAGAGCTCGTATGCATGTAACATGCAATAAGACGAGAAGGGGCTGGAGGATGCCGCCAGAGAGATGCCCAGGGCTGTGTGGTGGCCAGGGCAGGCAGGGGCGAGAGAAAGCGCTCTGTGGAAGAGGTGGGCAGGACTTCTGAGACCAGGGCAGGGAGGGAGGAGGCACAGGGCCCTCCAGAGAGCTGCCACTTGCTGGGCACTGCCGTGCGCTCTGCAGGCATTACTGCCTCGAGTCCTCACGCTGACCACTGCTCAGGTGGTGTCTTCATTGCCACATTACAGAGGAGGAGATGGAGGTTGGGAAGACTGGATAACTTGCCCACATGAGTGGTGGAACCAGTGGTCCAGCCCTGGGTTGTCTGAATTCGGAGCTGTGCAGGGGAAGGACGGGAGATGGGGTTGGGAAGGCCAATCAGTGTGTTCCGTAATGAGACCCTGCTTGTGTCCCCTCCCCTCAAGGAGCTCACAGCCGGGGTGGGGGCAGAAGAGGAAACACAACTGTTAGAGACCAGAGAGCAGGGCGCTACGGTGCCGTCTGCACAGAGCGGGGCGGTCCAGGGCAGAACCGGCTCAGGGGAAGCTAGTGGTGCGGGTGTCCTAGAGGCGCCATGCTTGGGCTGAGTTTGAGGGGTGGGTAGGTGCTGGCAACGTGGCGAATCAGAAGCAGGGCAGAAGTATCCTTGGCTGGGGGAACAGTATCATGCCACCAGGAGGAGTCTCTGTCTCCCAGGCAGAGGAACTTTCCCTGCTGGGGAGAGGCGGGGCGGGGGTGGTCTAGCTGCCTCATGCCCAGCACACACTGTGGTACAGCTTGTTAATTAGGCGGCTTCTTTGTCTGGGAGGGGCCTCGTGTCAAGTCTCTGTCTGAATGAGCAGGACTGATGTCAGTTGTCAAAACACATGGTGCTTGGCCAGAGGCTCTGTGGAAGCCCCTTGTCCCCCACATGGCCTCAGCCTGCACGGTGTTATGGAATGTGCTCTTGCATATCCCTGGCGGTCTGCCCACTGGCCCCTGCAGATTGAGGGGGCAGGGTGGGGTGCGGGGTACAGAGGCTCCTGTGAGAAGCAGAGACTTGAGGTTTTTTCCAGACTGCTGCGGGAGGGTAGGTGGGCTGGTTTCCCCAGAAGGCGTCTGGGCGTGTGGTGTTAACTCATCTGAGATGCTCCTGTGGGCCCGATGTCTGGTCACACGGACATGCCCCAGCTCGCAGGGGGCTTAGTCCCCCGTCCTTGGGCGTTCTGCCGTCATCATTGGTCTGTTCTGGTTTGGGATGTAGACTTCCTGTTCAGGACCCTCCCTACCTTCCAGCCCCTTCATCTTCTAGCTGATCCTCAGAAACCTTCTCCTCGGACATGGCTCCCTGAGCCTGGCGGAGCCTGCCTCCCACTAGAGCAGTGATCGTGTGGTGGGTTGTTAACTGCCCTGAGCCGCAGTTTCCTCGTATCCTCGTGCCTGGGTCACTGTGAAGATGGGAAACCGTGTATACAAAGTGTGGATCTAGGGCCTGGGGTGACCGCCGTTCTCCTGAGGCCAGGGCGGCCCAACGCGGCGGTAGCCCCGACACCAGGCCGACTCTCACGCCTTGTTCCGCTCCTGCAGACCTTCACGGCATGGTGCAACTCCCACCTGCGGAAGGCGGGCACGCAGATCGAGAACATCGACGAGGACTTCCGAGACGGACTCAAGCTCATGCTTCTCCTGGAGGTCATTTCAGGTGAGGCTCTCACTGTCGCAGCGCAGCCCACCCCGGAGCAGGTGCCCTTTCCCGGCAGCCCCAGAGACGCCGCCCACCCCACCTCCCTATCGCTGCGGGGGCGATGGGGGCTGGAGCTGGAGCGGCTTAGTGGGCCAGCGGGGAGCAGACGGCCTGGTTTTGGGAAGCAGAGGGAGCCCTAAAGCTTCTCCCCACCCACCTTTTTCTTTCCGTGCCTCTCTCAGGGGAGCGGTTACCCAAGCCGGAGCGGGGGAAGATGAGAGTGCACAAAATCAACAACGTGAACAAAGCGCTGGACTTCATCGCCAGCAAAGGCGTCAAGCTGGTCTCCATCGGGGCGGAAGGTGAGTCTGAGACGCGGCAGCCAGGGTCTAGCTCGGTTTCTGACCTTCAGACTCTGAGGCATAACATCTGCACTCTGAACAGAAGTTTTGTTGGTGACAGAGCACTTGGGGCGCTTAGAGCCCCAGTACATAGCAGGGATCATAATGACTGCCTTTGACATGATGTTGGGCTCACAAGCTCCCCCCAACTCCACAAAAGAATCCAGGCAGGTGCAGTCCAAATCTGGGCGGTGCAACGCCAACCTTGAGGGCTAAGCTCTCCCTGCAAGGGAGGAATGGCTTTGACTCACAGATGGTTACCCTCCTTAGTCTTCCTCATACTGGGACCATAGACAGACATGTGACATGGCCTGTCTCCATGCCAGGAGCACCTTTGCTGTTATGCCCTTGTCTCTGGGGTGGGGACTAGAGGCCCTGTGTCAAGCACTGGGGCAGGGAGTGCAAGTGCAAAGCTCAGTGCCAGACTTTGTTCTGGGTGCAGAAGCTCAGAGAGTTTGTCCTCTGACCACCCTGGGATCCTTCTGTGTGGACACCCAGGACTGTGATCTACCACCCCTAGGCCATCGCTCTACAGCAGCAGGCTCTCAGCAGGGCCCCGGGTTGAGCTCCTAGGCGCTTTCGGAGATGAGGCGAGGCCTGATTGAACGCAGCAGCCCGGTCTCTCAGTTCCGCTCATTAGTCAGAGCAGGGTTTCTACACGCTGACATCCATGTTGTCCCAGCTTTTAGAAAAACAAAGAAAACTAATTGCCGTTAATGACAGGACTCTGAGAGCGTGGCCAAGACTGCAGGCCAGGATGTGTGTACTGAATTCCAAGGCTCTGCCCCCGCCCAGGACCTCTCCGAGGAGAGGTGCCAAGCCTTGCATGCCACAGTCGAGGTGGTTGGTATTTGTTTAAAAAAATTCAAAACCCCAAAATTCAATCAGGCCCCGAGATTTTCTGTCCTTGCATGGATCTTTCCTCTGGGCTCCCCTCCAGCCTCCTCCTTCTCACAGCTGCATTTATTTTTCTCAAATGCTAGTTTGTAAATACAGAAGGGGTTAGAGGAGAGAGAGACCCGTGGCAGTCATCAGTTTTCATTTGGAGTAAAACTCAGTCTAAAAATGTTCTCTGTTCATGCCCAGATTGGTCCACTCCCAAACCCTGTGAGCTTCAGGCCTTGGGGCACAGCTGGAGGGCAGCCTAATGGAGACATTCCTTGGGGTTCAGAGCACCTGAGAACCCTTGCACCTGCCCTGTCTCCTGTCCCTCCACGTGCTCTAGCAGTCGCAGGAGCGTGGCTTGCTTGTGGGGGTTGTGGAAGTAGGCAGGAGCCGGAGGCACAGCTGCAGGTCAGAGAAGCAGCTGGTGGATGTGTCATGAGAGACACTGTCTTCCTCTCCTCACAGGAACTCTCTAAGCCCCGAGTGACCAGCTTGCACCTGTAGCCAGCTGGGTGTGGGAGCTGCGGTCTCCCCTCCAGATTGTGCTCATCTCCCTGGCTCTGAGGGAAGAGCTGCCTTCGCCCCAGCCTGGGAAAGGGCAGGTGGGGTGGCTCTGCTTAGTTTCCGGTCTGGGGCTCTGAACCCTGGGGCAGGACCAGGACTGACTCTGGGTTCCTCCCTTACCTCTGGGCAGCAGACTGAGCATATTTCCTCATCCTAAAACCCAAAGTTCAAAAGCTGCTGTCAGCCCCAGGCCCACAACTGTGCTGTGGGAGCTTCTCCGCTGTGGCTGACAGAGCCTCCCTTCCTCCGGGTGTGTCCCTGGGGAAGGCGGGCCCCATCCTCTGGATGACCACTTCCAAGGCGTGACAGGGCCTCCTGCAGTGTCCCTCACAGCCTTCTCCAGTTCTGCAGGTAGCTTTGGAGCTCGCCCCTTTGCCCAGCCCCTCCCCTCCAGCGGCTGCCGCAGCGGAGCCCCTCCATCTTCTTCGGAAGCCATGTCGCCACGCCCCCGAGTCTGTGAGTTGAGATGTGGGGAGCAGAAGGCATTTAGAGGACTGCCCCAAGCACACCTGGCTGGTGGACTGCGGGACCAGGCACTGACTTTTCTTGCCCAGCGGCAGATACACGCTGCCCTGAGCCTTGCAGAGATGGTTTTTCTCTAAGTTGCTGAAGAACGTGTGGTCCAAGGCCCTCTTTCTCACTCCCAGAAGTTTGAGCAAACGTTTGCTTCTAGGTTAGTTAAGAAAGCATGCAGCCTAGCAGTCCGGCCCGGGTCCCATGTCTCCCCTTTCTGACACAGCAGCAGCAGCACGTGTTTCTCAAGGGTCTGTTCCAGGCACTGGGGACGGTGATCAGAACAGCCCTGCCCTCCTGAAGGCAGACAGCAAGCAAGTAAACAACAAATAAGTGATCACAAACGGTGATGGGTGAGGGCAGAGCTGTGGGCCAGGTAGAGAGGACCTGGGCAGAGGGCGGGGAGCTCCTTGGGAAGCCATTTTTGAGAGATGACACCCAAGCAGAGGCTTTCAGGATGAGGAGGACCAGCCGTTTGAGGGAAGGGGGATGGGGCGCACTTTGTGGCAGACAAGCTTTGAGCAGGGGAGTTCAGCAGAGGTCTTCCCATGTGCACGGTGGGAGTGGCTCTTAGTGCTTTCGCTGCCGTTGTTACATTGGACACCTTGTAGACGGCACCTTGCTGCTGTGTAGAGGTGGACTGGGGGGGACAGCGGAGGCAGCTGCAGCAAGCTCTGGGAGAGACAACGGTGGCCCGGACAGGGCGGCACAGTCAACAAACAATAGTGCAGTGTGTGCCTTCCCTGGCTGTCACTGCCCTGAGCGCAGGGCCCGGGGTGCTCACCCGCTAGTCGGGAGGCACTTGCGTAAGGGTGTAATTACACAGAGAAAGGTGAGCGTTATGGGGGAGATGTGAGCAGAGGCCAAACTCCTGAGCTGTGTCTAGAGAACGAGCTGGGGGCAGGAGGACATCGTGGTGGAGGAAACAACGCACAGGCCTGCAGGCCCTCAGCAGCAGCAAGCTGGGAACAACGGAGCTTCCCAGGGAGTGTTCAGACACATTTTCTCCCCAGGAGGTGGAGGAGGACAGGCCTGGGTGGTCCAGTCGGAAAATCATTCGGGGCTGATCTCTAGAAGGGCCCGAAGGCTGCCTTCAGGGAGAGCTCTCACTTTAACAACCCTCTCCCCCCGCCCCCTCCCACATGCAGAGATTGTGGACGGCAACGCAAAGATGACCCTGGGAATGATCTGGACCATCATCCTCAGGTTCGCCATCCAGGACATCTCTGTGGAAGGTGAGAGCTGGGCAGAGAACCGCCTTTGCTTCCCACCCTCGTCCACTCAAGTCGTGTGAGTTAGATTAGAATTCCTGAGTGCTAGCTCTGTGCTTCAAGCCCCTTCCCTGCTTCCTCAAGGTCACTGCCAGGACCTGGCCCTTTGCAGGAGTGGTGAGTGGGCGGCGGGTGAAGGGAGGCCCCTCCCCCACAGCCCTGGCGCCCACCCAGAGCACCTTCGTTCTCTCGGCCTCACCTCAGTGGACCCCCTCCATCCCCGCTGCCCCCCGTGAAGCAGGCGCAGATGGTTGGCCCCATTTTACAGTCCAGGAACCTGGGTCACAGAAGAAACTAGTGACGGAGTTGAGCCTGGGTCTGGTTCTCTTTCCACTTGACACCCCTGTCCCTGGACTTCTGCCTCCGTACAGCTGGGGCAGCTCAGGCCGTCCAGGAGCAGGCTGACTTGCTTCCAGGCACCTGTGTGCAGCCCAGGATAAGCAAAGCCACCTGGCCAGCGTGTAGAGGGGATGGGTGCCAGGTCAGACGTGTTCCCTGCCCTTGTAGGACTCCTAGTCTGTGAGGACAGCGAGCTGTCCCCTGGGAATAGAAGGGCTCCTGAGCCTCTCCATGCTGGTTTTTTCACCTTGTTCATAAGAGGCCAAGGCCATTGTCAAGGGCTTGTCTGTGACAGTGCGTTCTGGGGTTAAAGGTACAGGCTTAGTGGTCAGGCAAACGGCACGGGTTCCTGTCCTGACACTGCCGCTTCCTGGGGCAGCGGTGACTGAGCGAGTCTCCTCAGGGCTGTGAGGGTTAAGCTGGGTTGGCAGAGGTCTTTGCATATCCAGAACGGGAGTGGCTGTTGTTACTACTTTCACCGTTGCCATTGTCGCATCTGAGGTTCTCTGTCCCCCAGGTCTGAGGCTGAAAGTCCCATCCAACCTGGGCTGAGTTCTGAGGGTTTATTTTTGAGCCGGTGCTCACTGTCCTTGTGTGTTTTGCAGAGACCTCTGCCAAGGAAGGGCTCCTTCTCTGGTGCCAGAGAAAGACTGCCCCGTATAAGAATGTCAATGTGCAGAACTTCCACATCAGGTAAGTGCCTGGCCAGAGCACCCTGCAGCCCTTCTTGTCCCCTCACTTTCTGCCGGGACCCAAGATGCTGTCCTTCTACCTGTTGGAAGGTCCCCTGGTTCCTCCCCAAGGAGGAGAGGCAGTCGCTCGGCCGCCCTGGGCTGCAGCAAGGCCCGGTGCTCCCACTGGCCTTAGAAAATCTTCCTCCCGGGGCATGGTGACTCTCAGAAACAACAGCGAAGCTTTTCCTTTATTTTGATGTCTCCAGGGATTAGTCCTTGGAATTGCCAGTGAATTTTATGTTGGGGAAAATGTACTCTGTGGCTGCTAAGATGAACAAAACTGGGCCCTGCCATGAACTTATCTCCCTCGCGGTGAGAGAGGGAGATGAGATGCGTCCACCATCACACACTAGGTCCAGAATGCGGCAGGAGGCGAGGTTGCCTGGTGGCTAAGAGCACAGGCCCTGGGAGTGGCCCTGAGGTTGTCAGATCCGGCTCAGCACTGTGATTTCACCCTGCTGAGCCTCTGGGATGGGGTGTGCTCAGCAGTGAAGAGCAGGGCCTCATGGCATCCACAGTGGTCCTGCTGTGTCCTTGGGCTGCCCAGGGCCCCTGCTTGAGGTTGAGGGCTTTTCTCATCTGCTCTGCCATCAATAGCACGTGGTCTTTCCCTTGGTTGCTCTGTGTGTCTCCTTCCTGTTTCTGCCACAAACCAACTGTTCCCTTCTACACCTTCATTCGTTCGTTTATTCACTCAGTAAATATCCGTGGAGTGCCTGTTGCCTGCCTCGAGTAGGGATATGGCAGTTCCAAACAGAGTCCCTGTCCTCGGGAAGTTTGTACTGCAACAGGGGAACCAACAGTTAACAAAGGTGCAAATAATCCTACAACATAGTGTCCGGCAGTAGGAAGTGCTGTACAGAGACAGTAAAGTAGGGTGAGGTGATAGAAAGTGACCAAGATGGCCTTTCTGAGGAGGTGACATTGAGCTTGACCCCAGAAGGAAGCAACCTTTGGAGGATCTCAGGAAAGAGTAACCAATCCGGCTTGTGACCAGCTCGTGACCTTGTGCAGGGTCATTTTCCTTCAGAGACTCTCATGCCAAGCCACATCCTGGCATTTAGCCCTGGACTGGCTGTCCTGTGGGTCAGGACGGCCATGGTGCAGAGGTCAGGCAGCGCAGGCATCAGCCTCCTGCAGTGGGCTCTCTGCCGCGGGGGCCTGTCCAATTCGGGGGGCCTCCCGTGTACCGTGCGTGGCAAGTTAGCTAGCAGTTGCAAAGCGTTCGTCATGTGTGAGGCACTGGTCTAAGCATTTACCCATTTAGTCCTCACAGCAACCCTAGGCTGTTATCCCCATTTTACGAACTGAGGTAGTGTGACTTGCCCAGGGTCACCCTGTCAGTAAGTGGGAGAGCCAGGATTTGCCCCCAGACTGTCTGGCTGCAGAGGTCACGTTCGCAGCCACACTGCCACGCTGTCTCCCTGCAGTGCAGGCACACGCCGAACCTCAGTAGATGGGAATCGCTCGTTGCCGCAGGTGTCTAGAGCCAGCCGGGGCCCCACGGTGGTGAGGGTGCCCTCCTCGTAACCTTTGCCTTTCCTCCCCCAGTTGGAAGGACGGTCTTGCCTTCAACGCCCTGATCCACCGGCACAGACCAGAGCTGATTGAGTATGACAAGCTGAGAAAGGTGTGTGTCTCGATCTCCCCTCCATGGCCCATAGACACTTGAGTTTGAAGCCCTAACTCTGAGTCACCGTCCCCAAGGCCATCCAATGCCAGCCTCCAAAGCTGGGTCCTGTGCTCTCATGCGCTGGCTGTGAGAGCCTCCTGCCAGCTTCCCCAGACTCCTGGCTCAAAGGCCAACTCTACCTCCCTTACTTCCACTCGGGAACTGTCCCATCTCCCTCTGTGGGCATTGCAACCAACCCAGGGTTATTTTAGAGCCTGGCCAGCCATGCCTTCTAACTCCCCTTCCTTAACTTTCTGGATTCTGGAAGCATTCCTCTTCTGCCCAGGGGGAGAGGAAGGTAAGGAATTCCAAACCATCACCACCGGCCAGCATTTCCTGTGCAGGGTCCTGTTCTAGTTTGCTTGTACAAAGCAAACCCTAGTCCCTGCCCTCTAGGAGCTCCCAGTCTCCCAGGGAAGGCAGGACAGTTGTATCTGAAGCAAACCACCACACAAGGCCATGCAGGAGGGCTCGGGCTGAACGGGGTCAGGGGGATGGGATCAGACACATTCTGCCGGGGAGGCCGGTGCACCCTGAACTGGCAGGGCCCTGAGGGAGGAGGCAGCTTGAAGCCAGAGGAGGGCATGGGGGTGGGGACCGGCCTGCATCTAGCCCATTCCAGCCACAGTGAGTAAATGAGGGAGAGTCAGGGGCTTTAGTCCGTAAGTAGCAGGGAGCCCTGGGTGGGGGGTCCTGGGGCAGCATGGAGACGCCCTAGGGAGGGTGGAACCTGGGAGCTCTAGCTTTGCTCCGCTCTCCGACCCCAGCCCCCTCAGGTCTGGACCTGGGTTTCAGGGGAGAGCGTTTAATCTGGGGTCTGTGAATAGCTGGAAATTTTATGAAAAGAGCATACCTGCATTTTTCTGGAGGACAGGCCCATAATCTTGCTCCACAAAGATTTCAAGAGGTGTTCCTTTGGGTAGGAATTGAATTTATCCAGGGTGCGCCCTCCTCGCCGCACAGCACACACGGCCTCGAGAAACCTTCCAGCCCTGCCCCTCCCAGGCTCCCTCCTTCCCAGGCCAGCCCTGGCTCCCTCCTGCTCCTGCATCCTGCCCCTGATGGAGTTCTTCCCACTTCCCCACCCGCCTCCCGCAGGACGACCCAGTCACCAACCTGAACAACGCCTTCGAAGTGGCCGAGAAATACCTCGACATCCCCAAGATGCTGGATGCAGAGGGTAAGCACATTTTTTTGTTCAGTCAATGCCACGTTCTCTGGGGGCCTCATCTGTCCAGCCCTGGCTTTGGGCAGGGGCTGTGGGTACGTCGGAGCTTTAGGGTAACCCTGGGGAGCTGACAGCCAGCGAAAGGGGCTGTATGAGTCCGCGTGAACTGGGGAGCCGGCCAGACACGTTCGGGGTAGAGACGGGTGGGGAAGGGAAGCTTGAAGGATCGGCACTCCGGGGGCTGCATCTTGCCAGGGCCCAGGGGAGGGACGATGTGGCCGAGGAGGGCTGGCTCCAGACTTCCTGTGAGCAGCCCTGGCCTCTCCCCTCCCTGCCTGCAGCAGCGCGAAGTCTGGAGCCTGCCAAAGTGGGGAGTTTTGTTTTTTCCTTTTCCGGCTGCGCTCCATTTCCCAGCCATGCCCCACCCCCTGCCAGGACCCATGTCTCTGGCCTCTGGTGGCCCTTGGAGTTGACTGTCCAGCAGCCCCTTGAGGCCATTCTCCGAGAGAGGAAGTGGCCTCATTTTAATCCAGTTCCCACAGCCTTGGCCTTTCCCAAGGCCATGGGCGGAGGGGCCTGAGGGTGTGGCTGAGCCCACCCAAGTCACCAGGTGTCACTGAATCAACTCTGAAAAGTCCCTCTTCCTGATGGCTGTGGCCTTGGGAGCCCATGGATCCCGGTGAGCGGCGCCCCCACCCCGCCCCAGTGGGCGGTTTAACCCTTGTTGTTCACTTGCAGACATCGTGAACACGGCCCGGCCCGACGAGAAGGCCATAATGACCTATGTGTCCAGCTTCTACCATGCCTTTTCAGGAGCGCAGAAGGTACCGGACAGGGCCGGGCAGGCCCTCCACGCCGCCACTGTCCAATGCCGCTGCTGCCTCTCGCCTCCCACGCTCACCTCGTTTCTCTTGCAGACGGCAGTGGCCTCTCTCCGACTGGAAGCCACCCCCCCACTCCTTGGCGTCGCTGCCCGATCAGTCCTTGCCTACAATGTGTGTCGAGCGCCCAGTCTGTGCCAGGCTTTGTTCCAGGCACAGGACACAGTAGTATCCTTGTGGCCAGCAAGGTCCTCGTCCTCGGGGATCTTGCACTCTAGTGGGTGAGACAGACAACAGGCCCGTCAGCAGATAAAGTCATTTCATGTGGCAAGAAGCAAAATAGAGAGCATGGTCTAGGATGCCGGGACAGAGATGGCGGCAGGGTCACTTTCAGTTGGAGTCTTCACCAGGGAAGGGTGACAGGAGCAGGCACTTAGAGCCGAGCAGGACCTGAGGCAAAGGCATTCCAGGCAGAAGATAAAGCAAGTGCAAAGGCCCTGAGGCAGGAATAAGCTTGGCGTATTCAAGGAGTGGCTGGAAAGGAGTGAGTGAGTAGAGGAGAGAGAAAGGCAGTGACAGGGACAGGCCTTGCAAGACCACTGTGGTCTGGGATTAGGAGTTTGTGTTTTTTTCTGAGGGCCACGGGAGACGTTAGGGGTCTTGCACAAAGATGGTAGGTGATCATACGTGACACAGTCCTACTGAAGTTTTCAGGCAGATCAGTTAGCATTTGACCCTGCCAGCCCGAAACAGAGCTCGCTTTGTAGAGCCCATGGCTAGTCTGTCACAAACTCGGGCCTGGTTAGCAAAGGAACGCACCTCATTTGGACCGTCTCCCCTGTACAAAACCTCGCAAGACGTGCCCACGCAGGCCTGGGCCGGGGTCTGGCTTCCAGTCCAGAGCAAGCGCTATTCCTCCCGCATGAGCCTCCGGCCGGCCCGGCCGCCCTCCCTGCGTCTTTCACTCTCTCCTGCCTCTCTCTCTCTCTTTCTCTCTCTCTGTGCAGATATTGTGGGCACTCTGAGGCCAGATGAGAAGGCCATCATGACTTACGTGTCCTGCTTCTACCACGCTTTCTCGGGGGCTCAGAAGGTGAGCTGGGCAGGCGCACGCTCGCTGCTGTGGCTACAGACTTGCCTTCACCGTCACCCTGTGTCACCACCGTCCGTCTGGCCAGGCCGTGGGCCACCGAGCCATGAGGACCGACCCTGCTGGGTTCTGACTTGGAAAGGCCACCTAGGGCAGGTTTCCTGTGACTTCGGGGCTTCTAGCGCCTCCTGCCGTCCGGCTGGTGCTGGACCTGTGCCGAGGCACCGCAGAGATGCCCTCTGAATGCAGCCCACCCTGGGAGGTGGGTGGAGGCGTCCCAGACCCTCAGACAAAGAACCCGAAGCCCAGCATCATGGTAAATGGCAGAGCTGAGGTGTGACCCTTGGACTGCGCCGTCCCCCTCTCCACGATCTGCCCCGGGGCTGCCTGCTGTGCCCTGTCACTGGGGAGCACTGGGCTTTCTGCTCCTCTGCGGCTCCTTCCCCTTCCAGACTGCCAGGAAAGGCTCAGCATGACAGCGTGACCACCTCCTGGGGCTGCACTGCGACCCTGTCCCTCCAGAAGCCAGACAGAGCAGTCAGTGTTGGTTCCCAGCAGCAGCTCCCCCTGAGCCTGGCTGACCTCATGCCCCCCGTGGTATCTTTCGGGCCCCCAGCTTCTGCCTGGAGGCCTGGGCACCTCTGTTCCCTCTGTTCACCTTTGGTCTCTGAAGTGTCTTGGGCAGTACTCCCGATGCCTCGGTTTTGCATTAGCAGTTGGCAGGTGTGCATAGAGCAGGAGGAGGAGGAGGAGGAGGAATCAGTTCTTGTTGATTGAGCACTTGCTATGTGCGAGGCACTCTGCAGGGACTTGACATGCACAGGCTCTGAGAGAGCCCCTGTATGTTTCCCAGGGAGGGCTGGGTGCACCTAACCCCATTTCAAACTGGAGGAATTGAAGTTTAGAGAGATACAAAGAGCTGTTCCTAAAGTCGTAGGACGGAGGCTGTACCTTCTGTAGTCCACCTTCCTAGGCCCCACTGCCAGCAGGCATGGTACCCGTGGGTAGTCTGGCCTGGCCCCGCCCCGCTCTGCCACCTCTCAGCAATGTGACTTCGGATAAGCCACTGAACCTCAATTTCTCCATCCGTGAAATGGGTGTCACACCAGTACCTGGGGGAGGGTGGTTCCTCCCCGCACAGATGGACGAGTTTCACTGCCTCTTCGCCTCCTACCAGCGTGTGTCGGAGCTCGTGTTTGGAGTGTTCTGCTGGGGGGCACAGGCAGGGAAGGCGGAGGGAGGACCCCCGACCCCCACCCCGGTAGGAAGCAGGGTGGGGGTGGACAGTGGTGGAAGCTTCCTCACCACAAACCCCAGCTATGTGGGCCCCGAGCCAGCCTCCCTGCCCACCACGCTGCCCTCACCTGATTGCGTCCGCTTCTGCCCGACCTGCTCCTCCGAGCCTAGAGCTCACCTCCAGCGTGGTGCTGGGGAGGGCGGGCCGGAGGGATCCGGGAGCGGTGCTGGCAGGAAGGCCCAGTCTCAGCACTGGAGGTTTTCGAGCCGGCGAGGTCCCGAGGGCTTGTTGCCAGCCGCTCTTGCGAGGGAGGAAATAAAGGCCACGCTGCGGGGAGCCGGCCCGTTCACCAAGGAAAGTGCTGGATGCAGGCTTCTCCATCTATAAGGGCAGCTTCCCCAGGCCTGTGTTTACTACTCAGGACAGTCTTGTGAGGCTTTCTTACTGCTCTGTTGTTTCCCCAGAGACGCATTCCAGTGCCTTGAAAGAGCACTTTCTGGGCTTTGTTTTGTTTTATAAACACAGGGCAAACCCCAGGCCCGGCCCTGAGTGTGCCCATTCTGTCCTGACGATTTATTCCTAGTCACTAAAGCATGCGCTCCTTGTTCTTTCATTCACTCATCCATTCATCAACCCTGAGCTAGATGCCGGGAACGCAGCAGGGGAACAAGACACCTCTGACCAGCAGCCCCGTGGTGGCAGCGTGGATTTGAGCTCTGGGTGCAGGTTGCCTCTGCCATCTTAGGGGATCAGGGACTAACCCGCGTGACTCCCCCACAAGCTGCAACCCTGGCTGTGCTTTCTGCACTCGGTTGGGGCTGGTGTTCATTGGCCAAGGAACCTCCTGAGCCTCATCTCTGGGGAGCGTTTCCTGGGGCCCTCGGTGTGTGTCCTGCAGCCTGAGGCAGGGTGTGTACGTGTGCATGTGTGTGCTCACACAAACCTCAGCTGCCGCCACCTCCCCGCCTGTCTCCGGGTGTGCCGTGTGGATGGGAGAGGTTGGCTCCGGAGCCATTCCCAAGCCTCTCCATTTTCCTTCCCCACCGCTCTGTAGACCCTCCTCACTATTTCTGTTCCTGTTCTGTTGCTGTTTCAACTCCTCCTCTTGGACCCTTTCTGTGCTTCCTGAAAGGTACCTGGTCTCTCTCCTCCTCCCGTGTGGCCCCCTCCTCCTCCATGCCTACACTGCCCCCGAGCAGGAGGACAAGGCCAGGTGTCTCCTGGAGTTCTGGGCCAAGGCCTGTCTCCACCTCGCCCTGCTCTCCAAAGCCCTGGCTCCCTCCTGCCCTCACGAGCTCCTGTTAATACCCACCTCTGAGACAGGAGAAGGAAGGGCCCGAGCATGCTCTCCTGCACGCTGGCCACCAGGCTCCTCTGGGGGCACTGGTCCCCCACTCTGCTGCCCCCAGCTCTCTAGCTCTTGGCCTTTCTTAGTCTGTCTTCCACCCCGGGGGGAGACGCTTTCAGGGTCTGAGGCCCAGCACAGATGGCCTCACCCAGCCTCCTCCATGAAGGGCACTCGAAGGCTTGCTAGCAGAGGGGGAGGGCCCCCAACCCTCCTCAGGGCCTCCAGGGTCTGGGCCAAGAGAGCCAAGGGCCTGGCTCTCTGGGCTGGGGGCATTTTGCAGTGAGCTATGAGGATGCCAATGAGGTCTGTCAGGACGTGACCACTCTGGACACCCTGTCACTGGTGTGCTTCCTCCTCTTCCTCCTCTGCGAGTTCTGTGTGGGCCATGGACCAGCTGCTTTCCAGGGACGTGCCCATCAGGAGGGAGGGTCGCCAGCCCCCAGGCAGCCCTGACCGTGTGCGCTTCCCCCGCCCCAGGCTGAGACTGCCGCCAACCGAATCTGCAAGGTGCTGGCCGTCAACCAGGAGAATGAACACCTGATGGAAGATTACGAGAGGCTGGCCAGCGACGTGAGTGTGCCACCTGCCCCCAGCCTGGGTGACCCCGCCACAGCTGAAAGATGGGGTCACCTCTTGTTACCCTTGACCAAAGGTGGTGTGGCACTTGCAGGGGAAGCAGGGTCTTGTCTTTAGCTCCTAGAAAAGGCCGTAAGGTTACAGACTCGGCCAGTACGTGACCTTTCAGTTTGGTTTCACGAGGGTCGGGCTGGAGGTCTCCGTGCCAGGTGGCTCCTGCGGTCCTGAGCTGGAGTTCCTGGAGATGCTCAGGGATGGAGTTTCCTGGATACCTCATTGCTTTAGAATTACCTGGGGAGCTTTTTAAAAGCTGTTCCCATCCCCGACTCCTGGAGAGACTAGTTCAGTAAGGTGGAGAGGGACCCGAGGATGGAGACGGTGCAAGCACTTCCCGTCAGGATCAGCTCAGACTCTATGGCAGCCCCTCCTCTCCAACGGAGGAAACTGAGGCCCAGAGAGGGTCAGGTCAGGTTCACTACATAGCTGGTGGGCCGGAGAGCTGGGCTTCAAACCCAGGCAGCCCTGCTACAGAGCCTGGACCAATGTTTCGGATGGGAATATGGGTGGTTAGTGCCTGTCTTTTGGGTTCTCTTTTTTATTTTTAAAATCTTCATATTTAAAAAATAAAAATGACTTAAGCTCGTAAAGAACAGTCATTTGACTGCTCTTCTAGAACCAGTGGTTCCCAGACTTTGAGATTTCATGGACCAGGAAAATTTGCACAAGTATTTGGCCAACCTAGGGTGGCCAACTTTTTATTTTGCCAAGTCAAGGATATTTTAAAAAGAGAACACTACCATCTGTTACCACCGTCGTTTCTAATGCCAAGACAAGGTAAAAAGGTTATATTCTTAGAACTCCAGCCATTGCCAAGAAAGGGTAATTAGCACCATGCGTCAAGATGTATGTGCATATAGATACTTTTGTCCTTGGTTTTCTCACTTTGCCAGAAGTTGGCATTTGGGGACCGCTTCTCAAGCATGTCCGTGCTGGAAAATGACTGATGTGACTCTCGTGGAATTGTGTCAGGACGTCCAGTTTGTTTGCCTGTCTGTGCCCTTCCTCACCCCATCACAGATCCGAGTAGATCCTAAAAGTACACGTCCCTTTCTGTTTCCGTTTTATTTTCTCATTTATGTCCCAGGCCCTGTGCATGCGCTGGCCACCCCCAAATGAGCCAGGCACGCCTGTCAGCCCCTGCCCATGAGGCTCTGAGTCGGGGTGCCAGGAAGCAGTGAGGTTTTCAGACAGCGCGGAGCTCAGGGAAGAGGGGGGGGCCTTCTGAGGAGGGGTGTGTGAGTTGAGACCGCCCCGCTTAGATCTGAGGAAAAGGAAGAGCAAGAGCAAGGGCATGAACAGGAAGTAGCCAGAGGACAGCACAGTGGGAGGGGGGGCATGTTCCCAGAATTCCAGGCTGTGGGGTTCCGACAGGAGTCACGGAGAAGTCCGGCTAGGGAGCAGGGACCAACCCCAAGACGGGGTCCTTGACGAAGATCCAGAGCCCACGTGCCTGTAAGGTGGGGGGTGGCCCTGTCGACACTCCGAGGGCCCCCTGCAAAAGCCACCACGGCTTCTCATGGGCCTACAGCTCCTGGAGTGGATCCGGCGCACCATCCCCTGGCTGGAGGACCGCGTGCCCCAAAAGACCATCCAGGAGATGCAGCAGAAGCTGGAGGACTTCCGCGACTACCGGCGGGTCCACAAGCCGCCGAAGGTGCAGGAGAAGTGCCAGCTGGAGATCAACTTCAACACACTGCAGACCAAGCTACGCCTCAGCAACCGGCCCGCCTTCATGCCCTCCGAGGGCAAGATGGTCTCGGTGAGCGCCGGGCTCTGGCGCCCAGGGCGGGCCAGTGTCCAGGGGTGTGGGGGATGCCGTGAGGGGCAGAGGCAGTTCCAGAACCGCCCGCAGGCTCGCTGTTTGACGAACGTAGTCTTTCTTTACCAGGATACGCCGCCTTTGGAGTGCAGGGGTGGGGGAAATATGTGGGGGTGTTTTGTTTGTTTGTTTGTTTGTTTTAAATAGAGACAGTCTGGCTGTGTTGCTCAGGCTGGACTTGAACTCCTGGGCTCAAGCGATCCTCCCACCTCAGCCTCCCAAGTAGCTGGGAAGACAGGCGTGCACCACTGAGCCCAGCTCCCAGCCCATTTCTCTGACTTTCCATCAGCACCGCTCAGGGAGGCATCCTCCTGCTGGGGCCCCACTCTTCGTGACAGCCCTGCCCTCTCCGGCCCCCCCCCCACCCCAGGACATCAACAACGGCTGGCAGCACCTGGAGCAGGCCGAGAAGGGCTACGAGGAGTGGCTGCTGAATGAGATCCGCAGGCTGGAGCGGCTGGACCACCTGGCCGAGAAGTTCCGGCAGAAGGCCTCCATCCACGAGGCCTGGACCGACGGTACGGTCCCCCTACTCCCTCTTTCAGACAGACAGACACACACACACACACACACACACACACACACCACACACCACCCCCCACCCCTGCATCAGGTCTGTGTATCAGCCCCTTGGCTGCTGCTTGGGGACATGCATGTCAGAAACGCTGCTCTGGGTTCATCCAGCTGGGCCCCTGCAAGTCATCCAGGAGCACAGCTGAGCCCCTCCAGGCCTGTCCTCTCTGCCATGTCTTCCATGAGGACGGTGTCCCTCCCGATCCAGGGGGAGTGTGTGGGGAACGGCTCCCCCATTGCTGGCAGCCTGTGTTCCTTGTGCCCCCCTGGGCCCCCCCCCCACCGTGGCCGTCACTGCAGAGCTCGTGCCGGCTGGATCTGTGTTCACCAGCACGTTCATCGAAGGCACGACCCAGGCACTGCCTCTGCTGCCTGACCCAGACAGTGCTCACCAGCTGCCAGCCCCCAGTGTCGGCATGGCCCACCCTGGAAGTCCCTCCTCACCTCCCTCCCCATCCCAGAGCCCCCTTCCAAAGAGCCGGGCTCCCCCTGCAGGAGGCTTCTCCTAGAAGGGCCGCAGCACCTCCTGTTTCTTGGCAGCTCTGCAGCTGCCTGTCCCTTTGGCTCAGGATGTAGCATTCCAGCACGTCCCTGGCCCTCAGTTGGGTCCCACACCATGGTTGAGATTCCAGGTCCCAGGGGCTTGAAAGCCTTCAGAAAACTGGCACCGCCTGGGAAAGCCCAAAGAGCCACCCATAGCGCTCTCTGCTTCCCAACTCTGTCGCCCTCCTGCCACCACTGCGCCCAGCTGAGCCACACTCCCACAGAGCCTCTGGCCCCCACCCTCTCTGGGCAGGCAACCCCAGCTCTGGCCAGATGCTGAGACCCCTACCCAGAGGCACCCCTAGACGGCCCTCCCCACCCCTGCCATGCGAGCGTGCAGCTCCACATGATCTGCAGACCTGACCCCCCTCATCCCGCGTCCCTGGCTGTGGCCCAGCTGGTGCCCTCCTCCCATGCGCTCAGCCTGGCTGCTTTCCCGCAGCCACCGCCAGGCCCAGACAGCGCCCTCAGCCCTTCCCGCCGGGAGAGGCGTGCAGGGGAGCAGACGGCAGCAGGGAGGCCAGGTTGGGCCTGGGGTGCAGGTGCCTCCCTCCCCGCAGAATGGCACCCACGCGAGGAGGGGGTGTTGGCCGTGATGCTCTCTTGGCAGGGAGGGGGGTAGCATTTAGTTCATTCGTTCATTCATTCATTCTGCAGATATCTTTTGAGCCTTTTTTCCTACGCCTGGCCCTATGCACAGTAGTTTCCTAAGTGGTGACGTCCCCCAGGCCAGCAGATTTTTGCATTTTCCTTATCAGAGAGCTCTTGGGCACGTAAGCGGGCTTTGTGGCACCCGTGTCCCACGCTCAGCCCAAGGTGTCTCCTGCTGTATTACGTGTGTGCTGCTCTCTGGGCGCCGTCCCTGTGACTTCCCTTCTGAGACGGTTCTGCCCGTGCCCTCAGCTCCTCAGTCCCTCGCCTCGGGCTCCGCGAGGCCCTGGGAAGATGGTTTCCAGAGGCTGAGGGCTGCGGGTGTGACGGCCCACGAGAGGCTGGGAATGACCCCGGGGCTGGCCTTCACCTGAGGCATTTAGAAGTCGACTGTTTCAGATCAGGGCCCAACTGGTTCATCGGCCTCCACACATCCCTGCCCCACCCCTGCCTGGCTGGGCGTCCTCCTCCCCCGCAGGCATCTGGCACCTGGCCCTGCCCACTCTCATTCGCAAGACCCGAACCTCTGTCGTCTGAACCACCAATTATGTGAAACTAGAGGACAGGCTGGCCTCCCGCCCCCTCTGCACCCCTGGGATCCAGGCATGGCAGCCTCCTCAGCTCCGAGGGGGGTGGGCTCAGAATTCTGGTTTGAGCCACCGTTGCTCTTTGCCTGTCTCATCATCCCCACAGCCCACAGGGGTCAGGGTTCATGTGGATGCTTCTCCAAGGGACTTGGATTTCCCGGGGATACAACCAAAAGCCAGTAGGCCCCCTTGTCCCTTCTGTGGCTGCCCCTTGGCCTGTGTCCCAGGCAGCCATGGCCGTGGGCCCCTCCTCCGAGTCCTCTCGGCTCACCCTTGCCAGCTGCCTTGCTGAAACTGCTGTGGCCGAGAGTCATAACCTACTATTTATTTCTGGTTCCCACCCTTGGGAGAAAGCAATTTGGAGGAGGGAATTGCAAACTTGCCTTTGTGGTTAAGCGTCCTGCCCCAGGGCCGGTGGAGCCAGAGTCTCCCAGGCTGCCCATCTCTCGCCTGCCAGTCCCTGTCCTAGCGGGTGGCTGGTGGTTGCCAGACAGATGACTCCGGGAGAGGCCGAGATGAGGATGGTACTGGTTTTGTGCCTGCCGTTCTTGAACGTCCCCTCACGGAAAGTCTGGAACAGTCCCATGCAGCACGGGCACTAGTGTTGGCCCCCGAGCTCCTTGCCACTGTGCCGGGCGGCAGCTGTTTTGACTGTCAGATGCTCCGGGGCAGAGCTGAGAGGCGTCTCTGAGCTACTGCTCCAGGGGGAGGCTGGGGTGGCGTCCCTGAAACAGGGCCCCTTGTGGAGCTGGGGGTGCCAACCACCTTCCCAGGTTGGCGTTTTTCGCTCAGTTTTCTGTAAGACGGTAACTTGCTTGCAGGGCTCGTTTGAGCTTTTGTTCTGGGGTGTGTAATTAGCCAGGCTCCAGGACTAATGACAGTGTTCCCCTCTCCCTTCAAAGGCCTGATGGTGGGCCCTGCCCCACTGCATGTAAGAAGCCTCAGGACAGCATGGAGCACATGGATGTGTGATAGGCCCACACGTCTGCGTGCCCACAGGGGGACCCAAATCACCAGAGCCAGGGTGCAGATGCAGAGGTTGGGCTTCTGGAAGAACCCTGGCTCCAACATTTCCCCTTCCCTGAGCCTGCCGGCGTATGGGCTGTGACCCCTGGTGCCTCTCCGGGGTCACAGCCCTTCAGAAATCTGTGTCTAACTTTCCAGCTGTGGTACCACGGTCCGATTTTTATAGTCTGCAGCTGATAAAGGATGCCAAGTTTTGAGCATGGGATATCTATCTCAGGCCCACCAACCCCAAAGTCTCTCCCAGGGACATCCAGGATATAGCTGGGCTTAGAGATCCCTGGAGGGCAAGGAAGATGCTTCTGGACATTTCTAGCCTTCATGGCATCATCCTTGGTATGGAAGAATGTGGGTCTACAGTCCCCCGCACCCCTGCAGGGTGCTGCCCCACGGCCACTGCCCTGCTAAGTGACTCTGCCCGCACCCCCAGGGAAGGAAGCCATGCTGAAGCACCGAGACTACGAGACAGCCACCCTCTCGGACATCAAAGCCCTCATCCGCAAGCACGAGGCCTTCGAGAGTGACCTGGCCGCACACCAGGACCGCGTGGAGCAGATCGCAGCGATTGCGCAGGAGCTCAAGTACGTGTGGGCTCGTGACACTCCGTCACTTCCTCCCCCTCTGCACCCTGCCCAGAGAGGCGGCGGCAGCCTCGCAAGGCCCAGCCTGCCTCAAGGCCTGGAACAGGGCCCCCCAGCCCTCCTCCTCACCTCCCTTCAGATACCAGGGAAGAGCCTGTGGGATGTCTTTGCCCGTCCTGTCTCAACCCTGGATGAGAAACAAGGGATCTAGATTTTCCGGCTGAAGGGAGGACTCTGGCCCCTTATCTTGATTCTTAGGCTTTAGGGGTCCCTGAGGCACCACCTCCCCTGCCTGTCACACCAAGTAAGCCCCCGGCCCCCTGATGGAGTAGGCCACCGGCCTCCGTGGCTCCCAGCCGCTGCTCACTGAGGGAACTGGGTTACACAGTGAGCCCATTGTTCTGCCCAGCCCCTTCCCCTCTCTCGCCCAGAATACGCTTACTGTAGGGCTTCAGGCAGCCGGGTTCTTCCCCTCCCTTCCCCGCCCGAGTCAGATAAACTCGTGTGCACAGTTAGTACACCGAGCCCCTGGAGCCTGTGAATGGGGCCTTAGTCCCCCAGCGCGGCAGCCAGCAACTGGCAGGGCCCAGGCCATTACTTCATGGAAAACCCACAGGCCCTGGAGGGGCATCAGGGCTCCCAAAATAGCCGTCTGCACGAAAATAGAATCCTTGGCTGGAACTGCCCTTTCCACAGACAGCCCCACCCGCCACATTCACCCCTTAAGTGCTGCTGCTTCCTACAGGCCTGGGGCCCAGCGATGCCCAGGGGAGCCCCACACTGGGCAGGGCCGGTTTCCTCCCTCCCTCCCTCCCTCCCTCGCCGCTGCCCAGGTGCTTTGAGCGTTCGCCGTTTGCTCACCCAGAGGTCAAAGTACTGTGGGGCCTTCGCAGTACTGGGAACCCCGTCATCCCTATTTGGCACAGCTGGGGTACCCCTGGGGGTTCTACAGCCAGCATGTCCAGGCCCAGGAGAGCGAGGCCTCACATGCAGGCACCCTCGGGGGTTGGGGCAGTGGGACAGGGACAGGTTCCTGAGCTGACTTGGGGAGCCCCTGGAAGCTGGCAGGAAACAGACTTGGGATAAATCCTAGGCCAGCCTACTTTTCAGGCACCAGGTAATGTCCACGTGAAGCCCATTACCCTGAGGAAACAGGTGACCCCTGCAGCAGCTTTCTGGACAGTAGCCCTGGAGGAGAGAAACAGCACTGTTGGGGTGCTGTCCATTCTGCCGAGGATGAGTTAGGGCGGCGGACTGTCCCGGATGAGCCGGATGGGCAGCCCTGCTAAGCATTAATTAACGGTGACAGCAGAAACTCACCGGGCTCTCAGTGCTCTGTGTGTACCAGCTCATTTAATCCTCCCAGCAACCCCTTGTTACAGAGTGGGGACGGAGGCACAGAGAGGGCAAGGGGCTTGCCCGGGGTCACACAGCTAGGGAGTGGGGAGGCAGGAAGGGACCCCAGGGTGCCCAGCCCCACTGTGGAGCGTGGCCTCGCCTCCCCTCCCAGGCCCTGCCTGTACACTCCCGGGGAACCTGCGGCTGAGAGTCGCCGAGTGTCTGGAGCCCAGGAGGCTGGGATCCTGGCTGCGCAGGAGGGCAGCAGTGTGTGTGCCAGCCCCGCGTTTGCCAGGCCACCATCACTCAGGATACCTACACCACTATTTATTTGCCTTTTTAAACTAACTCACTTTTTTCTTAAATATACGATTAATTGCTTAGAATGGGATTGCACGCTATGTATTTTACTTAGTGTCCCTTAGAATAAATAAGACTTTTAGTAAATAGTAATTGCTGCTTTTACTTAGGTGGCTGCTAAGGGCTGCTCTAAGAACTTTACCTGTATTAATTGATTGGCTCCCCACCCCCATTTCACAGATGAGAAAACTGAGGTATCCACAGGAGCGAATATACTTGGCGAGGGTCCCACAATTGAAAAAATCCTACAGCCAGAATCCACACCTAGGGAATTTGCTTCCAGAGCCCATTCTTTTAACCATTGCACTTTGCTAGACGTTCTCTAAATTAAAAAAGCAACCTAGATACCAGGCCTGGTTGAAGGGCTGCACTCTGGAGGCTCCCCTGGGTTGGCTCGTAGTGGCAGAGTGAGGCAGAGAGTGAGTGAGCAGGGTGCCACCCCGGCCCTCTGTTAAGCCCCCCTTGCCTCCTGCCCTGGGCGTGCCAGGGGCCAGAGCGGAGAGGCGGCTGCTTACTGATACCCTGGGACGGTGGCTGGCACCTGGGCCTGGGGACCCTGGGGGCGGGTGGGTCAAGCCGCACCCCCACCTGCCCTGCCGGGTCTCACTGCTGCCTGCCCGGCCCACAGCGAGCTGGATTACTATGACTCCCACAACGTCAACACCCGGTGCCAGAAGATCTGCGACCAGTGGGACGCCCTTGGCTCTCTGACCCATAGTCGCAGGGAAGCCCTGGAGGTGAGGAGGGGGCTGACGTCACCCCCTGGAGCCCTGTGTCCCACTGCCCCCAGGGTGGGTGGGGTGTGGACTATGCCCAGATTCCTGGGTTTCCATGAGCCCCCTCAGGGGATGGTCTCTGACCCCTCAGTGCTCCCCTGGACCCTCCCACTCGGTGACTGATCTACCTTCCCTCCTCTGTCTCTGTCCCTGTCCCCAACACACACCAGAAAACAGAGAAGCAGCTGGAGACCATCGACCAGCTGCACCTGGAGTACGCCAAGCGGGCAGCCCCCTTCAACAACTGGATGGAGAGTGCCATGGAGGACCTCCAGGACATGTTCATTGTCCACACCATCGAGGAGATCGAGGTCCGTGTCCCCTCTCTGGACACACTTTCAGGGGCCTCTGTGGCCGGGCTGCTCTCTCACTCCTGCTCTTCCCCCAGGGCCTGATCTCAGCCCACGACCAGTTCAAGTCGACCCTGCCAGACGCCGACAGGGAGCGGGAGGCCATCCTGGCCATCCACAAGGAGGCCCAGAGGATCGCCGAGAGCAACCACATCAAGCTGTTGGGCAGCAACCCCTACACCACCGTGACCCCCCAGATCATCAACTCCAAGTGGGAGAAGGTAGGCTGGCGCCCGTCGGGAGGGGATTGGGAAGGGCTGGCCAGGCTGGGGGGCTGCCACCCAGACCGCTCTTGCTCTGCGTCCCATCCCCACCAGGTGCAGCAGCTGGTGCCAAAGCGGGACCACGCCCTCCTGGAAGAGCAGAGCAAGCAGCAGTCCAATGAGCACCTCCGTCGCCAGTTCTCCAGCCAGGCCAACATCGTGGGGCCCTGGATCCAGAACAAGATGGAGGTGAGGCACCCGGCCCAGGGCTGAGCAGGAGCTCTGGGTGAGCTCCCTTGGGGAGGAGGGCCCCAGAGGGCCCGGGGCCAACTCTTACCTCCTTGAGGGTTAGGAGGGTCAGCAAGATCATACTGATGAAAGTTGGGTGCTGACCAGAGAGAAACTTGGCTGAAGAGCCAGATGGACGCGTAGAGCCTGGCTCTGCCCCGGGCTGATGATCATCAGCCTCACGCACAGTGTAACCTCTGATCTACAGTTTTCTCATCTCTACACTGGGAACGAAAATAGTTACTTTATTCCCTCAACAAATGCATTTTGCATGCCGCTCTGTGCAGGCCCCGTCCTGAGCGCTGCTGTGTTCTGGTGAACAAGACAGTCGAGGTCGGATGCCCTTAGCGTGCTCACTGGGGCCGTCGTGCCCCAACCACGGGAGGGTTTGCAATGCTGCCGACAGCAGCCTGGCCGCGCTTCCTGAGTGCGCGTGACGTGCCAGGTTCCTCGCTGGCGGCGAGGGTCCTCGTATAAACTCAAGCCCGTGAGGGGGACAGTAGGTGCCACGCAGGCCCGCCTCGAGGTTCAGTGCTAGCTGCGCGGTGTGTGCGGCTGCCGGGAGCTGAGGGTCTGGGGTGTTGCGTGTGGGCAGGAGCCCCAGGTTCTGAGGTCAGCCAGGCTGGGTTAAATCCCGACTCTGCCTCTTACTGTGACCAGTTGCCTTCCTGGAGCCTCAGTTTTCACATCTGCAGTCAGGGCCTGTCACAGTCCTGAGCCTCACAGAGAGGTGAGAGGTACAGTGAGGCTGGGCCTGCAGCACTCTTGGCACAGAAAGATTCCCCGTCACGGCTGCTTTCACGCGAGAGGGCAGGACGGGACGGGGTGGGCCTTCCTGCCCAAGGGACCCACAGGCAAAGGCCCCAGGCTGGAAAGGGCCCTGGCCGGGGGGAGGGCAGGCCAGCAGCAGGCGAGGCCTCGGAGTGGCCAGTGGTGGCAGAGGGTCACCAGCCTCGCCCTGCCGGGTGGCACCCACCCTCTCTAGGAGATCGGGCGCATCTCTATCGAGATGAACGGGACCCTGGAGGACCAGCTGAGCCACCTGAAGCAGTACGAGCGCAGCATCGTGGACTACAAGCCCAACCTGGACCTGCTGGAGCAGCAGCACCAGCTCGTCCAGGAGGCCCTCATCTTCGACAACAAGCACACCAACTACACCATGGAGGTGGGCCCGGCCGCAGCGGGGTCTCACCGTGCGACAAGCTTTCCCGGGGCCATTACTAGGGAGGGGTGACATTTGTCCCCTGCTGGTGTGTGCCAGGTCGGCGCCCCAGCTCGCCAAGGGTTAACGTGCCAGGGATCTCTGGAGCCGGTAGCACAGTGGTAACTCGAAATCCTCCACGGTGAGAGCGTTTGCGCTGTGCAAACCCACAGCTGCCACAGGCCAGAGCTGGTGTTTTTGTTTCTTCCCCAGAAGGCCAGTTGTCAAACATGAGCAACACGCCTCTAAAAAGTTCCCCGATGCATCGTCTCTGGGACGCATGCTGCAGAGGCCACCAGGACTCTGTGTCCCCCATGTGCAGTTGGGGTGTACAGGAGAGTGGGGGGCTGGAGTGGCCCTTGGAAGAGGGTCCTCAGAGCAGGCCTGCCTCAGGTCCCTTCCCTGCCCCCCTCCACGCAAGGACGGTCCAGCACAGCCACCCCTGCCTGGCCCACGGTCACACGCCTCTCCTCTCCCAGCACCTCCGCGTGGGCTGGGAGCAGCTGCTCACCACCATCGCCCGCACCATCAACGAGGTGGAGAACCAGATCCTCACCCGGGACGCCAAGGGCATCAGCCAGGAGCAGATGCAGGAGTTCCGGGCGTCCTTCAACCACTTCGACAAGGTGAGTAGCTCCGTCTGCCTCGTGGGCGTCTTCCCTCCGTCGTCACTGTCCCATCTCGCTCCCCTCTGTCGTTGCATCTGTCGGTTTGTCACGTCACAGCTGCTGCGCATCCGCCGCTGCTCGGGGCGGGCAGGGCCCCCGCCACCCCCAGGGCGTGGCTGTGCAGCACCTCGACCCCCTCCTGCCCTCTTGGGCTGCGTCCTTGCGCGCCCGCCGCTGAGACCCTGAAACTGAGTCCAGCACCCCTGGGATCTGTCCACACACACACACGGCTTTAGAGCTCAGATGGCAGCCCCTTTAGGGGACCCTGAGCACCAGGGTTTGCCCAGCCGCCACCCCCGCCGGGCTGTCGTGTCACCTGCCTGGCTTTGGGAGGTAGGAATGTGTAGCATCAGGCAGCCCTGAGGTCCCCACGGCACGCGGTATAGTCCCTCCCCTGTGATACCTCAAACCCCGAAGAAAAGAGCCCCTTGGTCCCCCCCCCAGTCCTGGCAAGGGAGGCCTCTGCCAGACAGGGCAGGATGAAAGGGCCCGCGCCGCCACCTGCCCCATCTGTCCTGATCACCACCGCGCCGCCACCTGCCCCATCTGTCCCGATCACCACCTTGTCCACGTCGCCTCTAACTCTGTGTTCCCCCCTCGTGTTCCCTTCCCCCTGTCCTCTGCACGTGGCCCTGGCCCCTCGTCCTGGTCTCCACACCTCCCGTCCCGCACACCTCCCTGTGGATGGCCCGGCAGGACCATGGCGGGGCGCTGGGGCCGGAGGAGTTCAAGGCCTGCCTCATCAGCCTGGGCTACGACGTGGAGAACGACCGGCAGGTACGCCCCCTGGGCCCCAGCGGACTGTACATTAACTGCTCTTCTCTCTCTCTCTCCCCTCCCCTCCCTCTTGCCGTTCCACCCCTGCCATCCTGTGTGCCATTTCCTGGCTCTCTTGCCTCCTCCCTGCCCGTGTCTCTCTGGACACCTTCCCCCTTACCTGGTCTCTCGGGGCCTCTGTCTTCCCCACTCCCTGCCACTGTCCTGTCTGCCCGCTGTGCACGTGGGGCGGCCCCTCTTGCCTACTCTGGGCCCGGCCTCTGCTATGCCTGCGTCCTCGGAGCAGAAGCAGACAGGCAGCATGGACTCCGATGACTTCAGGGCTCTGCTTATCTCCACAGGATACAGCCTGGTATGCCGCCTCTGCCTCCCCGGCCGCTCCAACAACTCCTTTCTTCCTCCCCCCTTCCTCCTCCTCCGCCCCTTCCCTCTCACGCCTCCAGAGCTTCCGTGTCCTCGGGGACACTCCTCCACCCGGGCAGCGCGGCCTTGCCTGCCTCTGCCTCTGCCGCACCCGCTGGGCTGGGGTCCCTCCGATGACTCCTAGAGCCCCTCTTCCTTCCCTAGAAGTCTCCAGAGAGAGGGGACAGCCCTCTTGTGCTCTCCCCCTTTTCTTTCTTTTCTCTCTCTCTTCCCCATCCTCCAGAGCTAAGTTGTACGCCTGGACTGAGGGGCAGTAGACCCCAACTCCCCACCATTAGAGACTGTGGGCGGGCAGGATGCAGAGGGGCCTGCCCCTCGGCCTGGGGTAGCCAGAGCAGCCTGGGCTCTGCCCCGGGCCAAGGCCACTGGAGGTGGGCTGGTGACACAGGGCAGGGGTGTGCGAGGTTGGGCCCTGCTCTCCTGGCTGCCTTCCCGTGAGGCTCCGCCGGTGCGGGCCTGGCCACCCCACCCAACGCTGTGCCCTCTGCCCCCACCTCGCAGGGCGATGCCGAGTTCAACCGCATCATGAGCGTGGTCGACCCCAACCACAGCGGCCTTGTGACCTTCCAAGCCTTCATCGACTTCATGTCTCGGGAGACCACTGACACGGACACAGCCGACCAGGTCATCGCCTCCTTCAAGGTCCTGGCAGGTGACAAGGTGAGCCAGACCCCTCGGAGGGGTCCCCGCAACAGGCATTGCAGCTAGACAGGCGTGAGGGGCTGGGTGGGCCAGCGTGTGGGCGGGAGCAGCTCAGAGTCCTGCCTGCCGTCCCAGAACTTCATCACGGCTGAGGAGCTGCGGCGAGAGCTGCCCCCGGACCAGGCCGAGTACTGCATCGCCCGCATGGCGCCGTACCAGGGCCCCGACGCCGTGCCCGGTGCCCTCGACTACAAGTCCTTCTCCACAGCCCTGTACGGCGAGAGCGACCTGTGAGGCCCCCAGAGAGACCCGCACCAAACACCCCTCCTCACGGCCTCCGGGAGGGGCCCGGCAGCGTGGGCCTCCGCAGCCCCGATTCCTGATTGCTCCGACTCTGTATCTATGCAAAGCACTCTCTGTCAGTCCTCTTGGGGTGGGCGGGTGGCAGCGCAGGGCTGGGGCGGGCTCTCTCCTCTCGCTGTTGCGTGGCCAGGAGGTTCTTCCCCTGCCGCCGGGCAGGCGTCAGTGCTTCCGGTCTGGTAGGTGTATATGATGTGTTCTGGTTTTTTTAACCTGTGCGGAGGGGATAGTGCATCCCCACAACAAAGCAGGCCCCCTCTGTGCCCTGGGGATGCCCCTCCACATCCTGTCCCTTCGAGGCCTCCCACATCCAGGCCAAAGCCCCATGTGCCTTGTCCAGGAACCGCCTGGGCCCTGTGAAGGGTCCAGCAGAGGGCGCCACCCTCTCCAATTTGGATGGCCCGGAGGGGGGCCCTGCTCTGCACCCCGTTTCTGTAGCAGAGAAAGGGGGCTGGCAGCCCAGGCCCTGCTTTGTCTTCTGGACTTCACATGTCTCAGATTTTTCTAAGGACCAAAAAAAAAAAAAAAAAAAAATCCACAAAAAAAAACCCCTATAAAAAAAACAAAAAACCTATAAAAAATTAAAAACTTTCAGAGAATTACTATTTACTTTATTAACTTACGGATTTATTATATAAATATATATTCACCTAGCAACATCTCGCTGCCGTCTCTTGCTCTCGTAATGAAGACATAGTTGATCCGCTGCCCCTTCCCGATTTCCCTGTGTTTGCCGTTGGGCTTGGGTCTCTGGGGCCCCTCCGAGCTGGAGGTGGGCAGCAGGCCTGGCTGCCTGGAAGTGGATGGTTTTGTTCCCCCTCCCCGTTTTGAGTTTATTCTGATTTTTTTTTTCTTGGTTTCTGGATAAACCACCCTCTGGGGACAGGATAATAAAACATGGAATATTTTTAAGGATTCCCACAGTTGTCCTGTCCTCTCTCCATTCCCTACTTCTTGGAGAGCAAGGGCAGAACGCACATCTTCCCAGAACCAGGTGGGGCCACGATCCCTGCTCCCGGGACTGTGGCAAAATGCGAAGGTGCCACTGGGGCCCCTCTCTCAGGGGCTGGCACAAGAGCGAGTCCAGGTGAGGAGAGCACGGCCAGAAGCCAGCCCCAAGGCAGGCTGGCCCCAGAGCTTCCCCGGGTGCCGGGCCGGGTGGTGCAGGGCCATCTTGCGCAGCACCCCAGCCCTGAGCTGCAGGGGACCCTTCCTGGGGTCCTAGGAGAAGGTGGCCACCTCCATCCACTGGGCGAGAGAAGGGAGACAGCAGGCTTGAGGCGGGGGCTCCCGGGACCGTGCCTGAGCCCCCCTATCCCTCCAGCTTGGGCTCACCTGTCTGTGGGTCAGGCAGACGACCCCCTCACCCCCATCCAGGTGCTGGCTGCAGTGGCCTGTTCAGAGAGGGGCAGGGTGAGTGCCCACTTCCCCCAGCCATGGGAGACAGCCTCCCCGTGCCCCACGGTGCCGGGGTGGCACTCACGGAAGATGCAGGTGAGCCGGGCTGCACAGGACACGAATCGCTCGAAGTCCACACGTAGCCGGCTGTCCCGGTAGCGGCTGGTGAGGGCCTGGGTCAGCTGGTTGTTCAGGTGGAAGCCTGTGGGGGGTGGAGGGGGTTGCCTGTGAACTCCACTGTCCCGAGGATGCCACGAGCATCACATCCCAGCTCTGCCCCATCGAGCTGTGTGACCACAGGTGCTCCCTTCACTTCTCCGGGCCTCAGCTTCCCCATCCATCAAATAGGAACGCTAAGGGCCCCGACCCCATAGGGTTGTGTGACCATTAAGTGGGTTGTTGCATGGAGGGAGACGCTTGGAACAGCCTCTGGCACCTGACAGCCGTACACGTATCATTCTTCTGAATCCTGCAGGACTTGCTCCCGCGCACGGGGGACTATTTCTGTGCAGCAGAAACAGTTGTCAGTCCCACGGGGAGCCAGTTTCTTTACACTGCACATCAGAGACGGCTTCTAACGTTCAGAAACCGTCTCTGCTGGGGAATCTCAACAGAGGCTTTTAAAAGCCCCAAACAATGGTTCTTGACCCCTTCCAAGACTCAAGGTCGCCTGATGACCTCTTCTCCACCCCCCACATGGCCAGATAAACAGTCCGAGGGCAATTTCGTGCGCTCCCACCATTCCTTTGTGAACAAGCGTTTGTCAAGCGCCGTTAGCTGCTGGGCTCTGCCCAGCTGTGTGACCTGCCCCAGGTCACCCTCTCTGTGCCTTCATCTGCCCTCGGGTGGCAGATGCTGTGCCCAGGGCTGGCGGAAACCCGGCCAGAGGGGGTCGAAGGACCCGAGAAGGGGCCAAGAATCCCTCAGCTGACCCTGCTGGAATTCCCATTGGGGAAATTCTCAGGAGCACTTGATCAGTTTTCTTCTTCCCAGAATGGACGCGTGAGCACAAGCCTCGCATCGGCCCATCTGCCCCTCCCTGGCTTGGCCTCTTCTCACACGTCCCTGGACACTTGGCCACCCGCTCTGGGTCTCACAGTCACAAACCCTCTCACTGGCTCCCCGACTCGATCACAGTCGTCACCCTAAGCCCCCATGGCTCCCTCTGCGCTGCAGGGACGCAGTCTGAGCCTGGGAGGGAGGTTAGGGGCAGGGATCTGGGAGCCCCACGTTCCGACTGCAGCCTCCAACCCCTCTCCACTCCTGCCTTTCCCGAGTTGCTTCAGAGCCTGCGAGAAGCATCTCTCTGGCTCATTTCTTGGTTAGGATCCTGCGCTTCCACACAAATGCAGCAGGCCCGTCCCAGCGCTCCGGGGGAACAGCCCTGCAGTGGCAGCTGCCGCCCCAGCACTAAGCGTGCGCACGGCCTCCCGCCTCCCATGTATCAGCCATTTCAGGGAGAGGGAAGCAGAGGCTCAAGGAGATGGAGTCACACACGCCCACAGCCACCCCAGGAGTAGGTCAGTAGAGTGAAGGTTTCAACCTAAGCTCAGCAGATTCCAGAGCATTCTACCACACTGCCCTGGGGGCCTGGGCCTTTCAGACAGCAGCTCCCGGTCTTCCCCCCTTTGCTGGAGGGCCTCTACCATTCTCTCACGTCTTCATCCCACTCAGAAGATTTCTACCCACTTCCCCATTTTGGCCTCTTTCGGGGTCACCTAGTCTTTGCCAGGAGCTGGCAAGGAGCGAAGGTGTGGGCCTCGTGGACGGCCACAGCCGAGTGGGCAGACTGAGACGACGGCATAGAAGGGGCCAGGCCCCGTCCCCCTGACCACCCCAGGACCCCCGTCCACACCTGCTGCATTCAGTGCCAGCCGCAGCTCGTAGGAGTTCATCGTCCCCGAGGCGTCCTCGTCGAACTTGTCAAATATGGCCTGGGCGGGAGGTGTAGGTCAATCTCACTGCCCAGGCCCGAGAGGGGCTGCATGCAGGGGGTGGGGGGGCTTCTAGAATCCCTTTCTCCCGGTTGTGGGAGAAGCAAGCAAGCAGCCTAACCACTGTGGACCTCTGGATTCTACCAAGGGCTCAGTAAACAGCGCCTATCGCTGCGATTAGTGCGGAGGGGCCTTTGGCCATTTCCTCCCACGGGCAACCAGAGCCCCCACTGGCAGTCAAGCAAAGGCCCCTCAGGGGGGAGGTGACTTGTTTGTGGTCACACGGCCAGAAGGGGGCTGAGCTGAGATGCTAACCCAGGCCCCAGAGGCTGTGCTCTCAATCCCTCAGCTGTTTGGTGCCCCCACAGGGACCACAGAGGGGTGGATGGGGCAGGGACATCCCAGCCGGATCACTCCAAGTCAGCGTAGGGTGGTCCACTTCCCACCTGCTCCCTGGGACCCTGCTAGCCCCCAGGGTGCCCACCTCCCTGTTAATAAAGGTGCCTCTCCCTCCAGCTTACCTGCCACTCCAGGAGGTGGCCCCAGAGCTGCTGGAAGTGGTGCAGGGCCAGGCTTCCCCCGCGCTGGGGATGGGGACATTGGTTATGGTCAATGTCCCCAGAAGGAGAGCAGAGACCCCAGCACACCCGACCCATCCCTCCCACCCAGGCATCGCCCCCCATGTACCCCAAAACACTGCAGCAGCTGCTCGCAGGTCCTGAGCCCGATCTCTCCCGGGGTTCGGGCGTGGGCCCGGGCTACGGGAAAAATTGAACACAGCGCTTCCTGCACGCCGGCCACCACCGTAAGGGCTTTGTGGACGTAACTCCCCGAAGTTGAAGTTACTGCTTTCCCCATTTTACAGAAACTGAGGCAGACAGCCAGGGACTGCTGTGACTAACAGGCCTGGGATCCGATTCCAGGCTGGGGGTCCGAGCTTGTACTCAAGGCAGCTTACACGTCCCACCACTCAGAGGAAGGGGAGCTTGCGGGTGGCCACGGTGGCCAGGGGGACCAACCAGGACCCGCATGCACGGACACGCTGCCAGGCTGAGCCCAGGCCTCCCGTGGCCCGACTCGCAGCGGCATCATGGATTAACACACACTGGGGGGAGACGGGGGTCAGGCCCTGGTTGCAAGGCCCTGGCAAGAACCTCCCCCCAACCGACTCACTAGGCTCCAGGGCGACGCTTAACAAGGCCTGGAGCTTCGGGGCATCGAGCTCTTCCTCCTGGTCAGGGAAAGCGCAGAGTGAGGCCACTTACCCAACCGCTGCGGGTCAGGCCCTGTGCTGGGAGGGCGGCCCTCAGAGCTCTCGGCCCAGTGGGGGAAACAGCCCCAGCCCCAGAGTGGTCAGGGCCGTGAGGAGCCTGGGCCAGGAGCACCTGCAGAGATTGAGTGAAGTCCCTGAGGCAGGGAAGAGCCCTGAGCATTTCTAGAAAAGTAGGTCAGGAGATTTAAATGCCAGAGGGAGGGAGGGAGGACTTGAACCAAAATGACACCCCTGGGTGAGGAAGGGCCCTCGCCCAGGCCCCCCTCCTCACCTCTCCAGCCAGCTCCGCAAACAGCAGCTCCAAGCCCAGCTCCAGGGGCACGCAGGGGCCCTGCGGGGCCGGCAGGGGGCGTTTAGTTCTGGCCACGAGTCCTCCCCCCACCAGCCCGCCCCTCCCGGAGCAGCCCCCACCTGGAGCACCCGCACGTCGGCGCTGATCGCGTCGTCGATCTCCCTGCAAGTTACAGACGGAGATGGGGAGGGCGCCGCTCGCCCCGGGGCTGGGGCTGGGGCTGGGGCTGGGCCCTCCGGGCCTGGGCTCATCCCCGCGGGACTGGAGGTGCCGGGAAGTAGGTCTACTATGGGGGGGCCCGGGCAGGTCTGCGTGGGTCTGGGGATCCCCGGGGCTCACACGGCCGCGTGGTGGCGCTCGGAGAAGACTCGCAGCATGAAGTCGGCCTCGTCGCCCACGCGGGCGGCGCTCGGCACCACCAGGTAGTGGCCGGGGCAGAGGCGGCAGCGGCGGCTCACGTCGCGGCGGGCGCAGAAGGGCGAGCGGTCAGCGCGCAGCAGCCGGGGCAGGAGTGCGCGGCTGCTCGGGGAGTCCCAGAGGCCCAGCAGCTGGGGACGAGGCAGGGAGACCATGGCCCGGCCACGCTCATGCCCCGCTCTCCCTCCCAGCCCGCCGTGCCCCACGTGCAGGGAGGCCGAGCCCCGGCTGTCAGGGAGGGGGTCTGGAGCCCTCTGAGGCTCACCTCGTCTGGAATCTGTGAGGAGGAAGAGCAAGGGGACTCAGTCAGTCCGTCCGTCCGTCCGTCCGTCCGTCAGGGGCCACCGCCCCGAGTCCTCTCCTCGCCCCCTGCCCCTTCCTTCTACCCGCCCTACTGGACCTCTACTGAAACCTCTGTCTCCAGTCCCCAACCCAGGCCCTTGCTGACCCCTCCCCCTCTGTGCCCTCAGCACTCCTTGGCCGCCTCTGTCCCCACCCCAGCCTCTGCCTCGATTCCTTCTCGAACTCGGCCCCCGGCCCTCTCACCACCCCCCCCTTCGTGTCCCCTCGGCCCCCACCCTGCAGCCCGCCCTGCTCAGGCCTCGGCTGGGCCCAGGCCTCACCCGGAACACGTGGAAGCCCACGGTGAGGTAAGTGAGGCCCTTGGCCCTCAGGCACCGCCGGTTTCGCTGGATGAGCGACAGGAGGACCGTGCACTTGGGCGTGCGGCCCCCCGGTGCTGGGCCCCGAGCCCCTGCTGCCCCCCACCCGCCCCAGGGCCCTTCCTCATCCTCGTCCTCCTCATCAGGCTCCAGCAGCGTCAGCCGGAACTGGGGGTTGGTCCAGAAGGTTTCTAATGGAGGAGAGAGAAAGAAAGAGGGGTCCCCGGCCTGCCACAGCCCCGAGCCTGCCTCTCGGGGGCCCCGCTCGGACCTCACCAGCACTGGGCTGGCTCCCGCCAGCGTTGAAGCCGCGCACCCAGCGGCCCTGGAAGGTGTGGATGTGCCAGCCGCCTCCGGCGGGGCTGGGGCCCAGCACCTCGGGGCTCAGCGAGCAGATCTGCACGGTGTCGAAGTGGCGGAGGAAGTCCTGCAGCTCCATCCTGGACAGTGGCCAGCGTCACGCACTGCCCAGCCCTGCTGGGCCAGGCCCCCGGCCCCCAAGTAGCTCAGGACCCCAGAAATGAGCCCCCAAGTCACAAAACCCCCCATATTCTGTAAATATTGCCCAGTACCCCTCCGTCTCCAGACGTTCCCCCCAAATGGCTGAGCCCTCGGTCCTCAGAAATTCCCCACAAATCGCCAAGATGCACGAGCTGCCCCCAGCTGTCATCAGATTGCTTCAAACTCCAACCATCAAGGCCCTCGGACTCTCAACGATCAACAAGCGTCCTTCAGCCCCCCACACTGCCAAGTCTCGAGAAATGCCCCAGATGTCACCGAGCCCCCCTCCGTTGCCCTAAATCCTCCTAGCCCCCCACCCCAACCGCTACTGCGCCTGCAGCCCCCCTGGCGTCAGTACTCGACTCCTCCGACTAGAGCCTGACACCCAAATTGCCACCACTGTGCACGGCTGCTCCCATCCTCATGGGCTCCCCCATCGCCCTTCCAGTGGGACTTGTCCCTCCCAGAGGGCCCCTGACGCACTGACCAGAACTCGCCGTCCTCCTTCCTCACGAGCAGGGCGTCTCGCCACTCGGCGGGGAGCGCGTCCCAGCGCGGGCAGCTGGGGAGACTGGGCGTGAGGCCTGCGCAGGTGGGGCCGAGCCCGCCCCCGCCCCAGACCCCTCGGCACCTGTCGCTCCAGGCCCCGGTCCACTCCACGCGGCCCCAGGGGTTCCGCAGCCGCAGCAGTCGCACCTTGGTGAAGCCCAGGGACACCTGAGGGCGGCGCCGTCAGTGAGGGCAGCGCCTGGACAGCCCCTGCCAGCCCCCCCACGGGGGACGCTCACCTTGTGCGTGCCCGTGACTGAATACGCGTGTCCCTTCACCAGCCCGTCTTCTGTACGGTACTCGCCGCGATCGCTCTGGGCGGAGGACAGGGGACGCTGAGGCCGAGGCAGGGGACGGGAGGGCAGCTGCTCCTCCCTGCCCCCACCTCCTGCCTTACCAGGGCGCCGGGCTCAGAGAGGCTGCCGGGATTGGTGAGTGAAGGTCAGAGAGGGAGGGGGCAACAAGGGACAAAAAATAGATGGAAAGAGGAGAGACTGACAGAAAAAATAGATGGAAAGAGGAGAGACTGACAGAGATACTGGACAGAGGCAGAGAGATGCCAAAGACAAAGAATCAGTAACCCAGCAGAGGACTAAGTAAACGAATGAGTGAATGAGTTAGACCAACTCAGTGAACGAATGAGGGTGTGACGGGGTCAGAGATGAACGCATGACCAAAGCTAAGCCCATGAGAGTCAATCCTAGGACTTTTGCCAAGATTCTCAGAAAGGGGCACTCTTTTTTAACCCCTGGGGTGTGGGGAGACACCTGCAACTATGGGGAACCCTTTTATGCCCATGAGGGAAGTCAGTCTGCCTGAGAGCGAAGCTAACACAGAAGAATGGAAAAACACCGTTGCAACATTCGCTGAGCACCTGGATCCAGCTACGCCTGAAGCTTGTTATGAGAGCAAATAAATTTCCTTCTGACTTACACCAGTTTGATTTGTGAGAGAATGAGCCAACAGCAGCAGCTGAGAAGAGGGGGGCACAAGGAAGCACCCCCACCCCAGCCCTGACTGCTCTGGTTCTGGTGGGAGCCCACGTGGGAGTTAGACTCTCTCACCAGGGCAGTGGCGCCTACAAGGGACTCCTTGGCCAGAGCACGGCGCACGGCAGAGAAGAGGCCTGAGGTGTTGTGTCTCAGATAGAGCACCTCGCCCACGCCGCCCGTGAAGTCCACGAAAGCCTCATTCATGTGGCCGCCCCGCATGACCTCATAGGAGCCGTGGAGCCTGCGGGAGCAGAGCCGGGTATAAGAGTTGAGGTGCGACATCTCGGACAACTCGAGATCTGGGGTCTCTACCCAGGGTGTGGGGTCCCCAGGGGCTATCCCCCAAATTTTCAGATGCTAGAGGTGAGGGACTGTGGCCTGCACTGGAAGGCTGTGCAAATTGGTCCCGTGGTCCCTGGGGCCACCGGGACTGTGCAGTTTGGGTTTGGGGGTCTGAAACTTTGAGCTCTGGGAGATGTCTGCTTTGGGGGTAACCCCAACAGGGGCCAGTCAGGGGTTTCAGAGCCTCACAATGAGGAAAAGCAAAGGTTTGAGGGCCCTGGGGATTATACCCAATATTTTGGGGGTACTTTGGATTCTCAGCGGACTGGGAGGTTTTCTGAGATTACAGGTTCCCCGAGGGGATAAATCTCAGATTTGGGGCCTCCAGGGCCTAATATACGAGATTCAGGGTCCTTATAAATTATGGGTGGCTGGTGGGAACCCAGAAACGTTTTGTGTGAAGTCTCAACGGACAGAGGTGTTTAAAGATTTGGAGGTCCTTGGGGAACGCTGTGACATTAGGGTTCTGGGGGCTGTCACTCGGTCCGGGATCCTTGGAGGATTCCAGAGCTAAGGAGACTTCGGGGTCCCCTGTGGCTTGGGGCTGCCGCTGGGCGGATCGGGGTCCTCACTTGGCGTAGGCCTTTTCCAGGAGTGGGGCCCAGAACTCATTCCTCTGTTCCGAGCGCACGAACATCAGCTTCCCCTCGCGCACGGGCAGCCTGTCGTCCACCACGACGTCCACCCAGCGGCCGAACTGCCAGAGCTGCCGGGAGAAGGGTCAGGGCACGGGTTCGGCTCCCAACCTCCAGCCCTGCCTGGACCCCACCCTCTGACCCCTGGCCCTGCTGCACCAGGCCCAGCATCCAGGAATTACAGCCCCAAGGGAGCAAAGGTCAGCTAGGAGAGATCCAGACCACCGTGTCACCACGGGGGAAACTGAGGCACGGACAGAGGAACCGAGCTATACCTGGAAATGGAAGATGCCTGCGTAGCCACTTTGGAAGCCCTGTCCAGGAGGGACCACCCGGCACAGGAGCCGGGGGTGGAGAGTGAGGGAGGCGGCGGCCGCAAGGAACCAGCAGTTACCTGGCAGGAAAGGCTGGAATTGGGTGAGGACGGAAAGAGGAAGACGGAGGGGCAGAGCCGTCAGGGTCCCCGCGGAAACCTGCTGGATCCGAGGGCTCAAGATGGGTTCAGGGGTCTCACCCAGTCTCCCCTGACACACATCCGTTCGGCTCATGTCTTCGCAGATGAACTGGGGCTCCGCGCAGAACTCCTGGGGGTGGGGGGGTTCCAGGGCTCAGTGCGGGAAAGCGAGGGAAGGAGCCGCTGGGAGGGCAGATGCCTGTGTCCCCTCCTGTCCTCCACGCCCCAGAGTAATGAGGGGCTCCTGCCCAGAAGAGGCCTGCAAAGCCTGGGGGCAGGGACTTCGCTTCCCTGGGCCTTCCTGAGCCCCGGGTGGCCAAGCCTATGCTGAACCAGCCCCACAGAAGCCCCCCTCAGATCCGGGGGTCCTATTCCCAGCCCTTCCTCAGACCCCAGGGTCCCAGGCCCAGCCCCTTCTCCCTTAGACCCAGGGGTCTCATTCCCAGCCCTTCCCATTGCCTGAGACCCCGGGGGTCCCAGGCCCAGCCCCTTCTCCCTTAGACCCAGGGGTCTCATTCTCAGCCCTTCCCACAGCCTCCCTCAGACCTTGGGGGTCCAGGCCCCCAACCGCAACTTACACGGGGCCGCATCCACGTCACCCCTTTGGCCTTCTCCGAGTCCGGCCCCAGCTGGTCGTAGCCGAGGGCATCGGGGCCGGCAGGGAAATGAGGGTCTCGGAACAGGATCCCGGAATCCAGGCAGGCTGCCCGGATCGCCTCGTATCTCTGGCCCCGGAAGAGCTGCAGGCCGCCGGCTCCAGCCCCTGCCTCCTCGCCCACCAGCTGGATGGTGACCCTGCCGCTGCCACACGCCATCAGGACACTCTGGGCTCACAGGCGGGCCCCAAGCCCTTTAACCTCCTGAGTCACGGGGGTGGGGCCTCACCTCCATCTGAGCCTCGATGGGGGTCTTTAGGCCGCGAGGAGCCTTCCCTCGTTAATACTAATTGATGGTTTGGGGCGCCAGGGAGCAGGGACGCCTCTTCAGTGGTTTCCTCCCTGGGGCGTGGGGCCTTCAGTTGTGGCCAGGGTAGCAGCTTAATGGGCTTGGCCAGCAGCAGGAGGGCAGGTGGGCAGAGCTGAGGGAGGACCGGCTGCTGCTGTGGGAGTGCTAAGGAGGAGGTCACTATGGGGGTGCATTTCTGCCTGCTTGTCCCTGTGGGTCTGGGGAGGGCCACGGTGGGGCGAGAGGCAGGTCCTGTATCTCTATCCACAGCTCTCAGGCTCTCTCCATCTGACAGTTTCTCTCCCTGCCTTCAGCCCGTCTCTCCCTCTCTCTCGTTTGTCTTTGTTTATTTCTGTCTGAATCTATGTCTCTCCGTATCTCCCTCTGTCTCCATCCCTGTGTCCCCCTTTCTCCTTGCACCTACCTGTCCCGTGCTGGGAGCCAGGGCCCACCCGTGACCACGATGCCCCGTCCTGGCCGCACGCAACTCAGGGTCCAGGTGGAGCAGGAGAAAATGGCCTCCCCAGCTAAGTCCTTCCCTTATTTATTTCCAAGGACACGTGCAAAAGCTCAGCGCCGTTTGCTAATTTAACGACATCCATACAGGTCAGCTGTTTTCAGCTGACTTTCGCACACAGCAAACAAGCAGCTTCGGGCAGGTGTTTTCACCTGACCCTTCATCCACCTGCTCACGCTCCTTCCATCCTTTTAGGCCCAGCCCCCACACGTCCCCCTTTTTATTTAAAATTAGAGGCGGAATGTGAGGACAAAGATGTAAGCTTCAGCCAGTGTCTCTTCACAGTGGCGTTAGGAGGTCATCAATTGGCAGATTCGTTGTCCTAGAAAGTAAAAGGGACAGAAAGTGACGAGAGCAAGCACCACCGGTTGATAATGTAGACATTTTGGGGTGGTCCTGGGAAGGCACCATGTTGTATTATGCAAGTTGGTAACACACAGGAGGATTAGAGGAATAATAAACTACTGACTGTGATGTTAAGCCAGTCTGTTCCATTTCTCTGCCAGGAACGTGGAGGCAACCATACCCCTCCAGTCCATGCGACTCACTGGCAGACAGAGGGATCTCCGAGTCCCACCGCGTTAGGGGCTTAAACACAAGTGGGCTTAAGACACGAGCCCAGTAAACCGAGGCCATATTTCCTGGGAGAAATAAAAGGAGACAAAGGCTGTGGAGTAGCCCTGGGGTACCTGACTGCTAATACAGGCAACAATAGCCAAATACGCCAGAGAAGTGTTCCCCGGGGTAGGAGGGGCCCCCAGTTGTGTCATCATAGCCGACACCTGTGTCTCTAGTTGTCTCAATTGACCCCACGTGATCCCGGGCCTTGCCATGGCGTTACGTGTCTGTCGCGGCAGGAACCCCCGTCGGCGGTGGCTGTAGGGAGACCCATTTCATTTGTGGAATCGAGTTGTCGGGTTGATTCTTCCAGCTCGTGATGTAGGCGAACTCGTCTGGAAGGGAGCCACTCGGGACCTGCAGAAGTTTGAACACAAACACATCCTCTTCCCCGTGTTAACTCAATTACAATCAAAGGCCAATCTCTTGGAATTAACGACAGCTGGGGAACACCGGGCTGCAGAGGCCCCATCGGGACTATAATAGCATAAAGAGCTCTCAGGTCCTGTAGTGACCGCCACTTATTGTTCTTTTTAGTATGACGAATACAGGAGTGTTCCATGGGCTCGGGAAACGGTCTATGTGTCCCGCTTTAAGTTGGTTCTGGACAAGAGATTTTAAGTGTTTTTATTTATCCTGCTTAATAGGCCACTGCTCTATCCAGATGGGCCAATTAGTCGTCCATCGTAAAGGTGTGGGTTGTATTGGATGCACCTGAGCAGTGGCCCCTATCGAAAAGGCTGGTAGCTAGAAGATTCCATCGTTCCAGCAAATCTCGTCCTCGTGAAGACTGGCCCTCTCGTAGGCAATGTTAAAAAGCAGATGGTTTCCCAGGGGAGGAACAGAGACCCCCTTTGAGAGCGAGAGGAGGAGGAGGAGGTTGCTGCTCCTATTGAGCCTCAGAAGGCGAAGGTGGAGAGAATGGCTCAGGATTCGGGAATTTTCCGGCAGGGGACGCCGGCTCCTCAGGTGGAGCAAACTGCGGAGGAGGAGGAGCGAGTTCCAACAGGTTAGAACCCGTAGGAGCACAGAGGGGAGTCAGCGCCGTTGGCACCAGGCTCCGTGTAGTCAACACGGCAAGCGGCTCGGGAACCCCCTGCCCCAAATTCTTCTTAAAAACCTTCCCTGCTTGCTCCCAGAGCTCTAAATCTAACGTGCCCTCACCCGGGCCCCCGGGGCCATGCCGTCTTACTACGCAAAGAGTTGTCGCAAAGCTTTCGGTTCGACAGCACCGGGCAGCCTCTAAGAGTTGTCGCGAAGTGCGCAGCTAAATGCGCTGACCTTTTGTCAGGTGCCGCCCCATGTTAGAAATCCCCCCTGAACTACGCGTCGGTCCCCTTCCCAAAGCAGTGGCGGGACAGTCCCTTACCGGGATGATTCTCCCCGGAGTCCGGGCGACCAAAACGCTCACTGGACACGCGATTCCTGAGTCATGCTGGCGAGGGGGTCACCACTCGTAGTCGCAGCTTTTCACTCCGGTGCTCGGTGGCGAAGAAATAATTACCCAAAACACAGTGTTTAGAGAAAAGGGAGAGGCCAAACTCTGCAAGAGAAAATGGCCTCCCCAGCTAAGTTCCTCCCCGTATTTATTTCCAAGGACACGTGCAAAGGGCCAGGGCCGTTTGCTAATTTCTTTAATGACGTCCATACAGGTCAGCTGCTTTCAGCTGATCTTTGCACGCAGCAAACGGGCAGCTTCGGGCAGGTGTTTTCACCTGACCCTTCATCCACCTGCTCACGTTCTTTCCATCCATCCATCCTTTCTTCTAGGCTCAGCCCCCACAAGCCACTGTGCCCCGCCCGATGAGTGAATCTTAGAGACACAGCGTTGACCAGCAGAGCTACCTTCAGAAGACTAACCGCAGTGTGGTGCTGTTCTTTTAAAGACTGCTTTGTGTGGCCAGGGGTGGCGGCTCACACCCATAATCCCCACAATCACAGTAAGCTGGGAGGCTGAGAAGAGGGTGGACCGCTTGAGCCCTTGAGTTTGAGACCAGCCTGGGCAACATAGTGAGACCCTCTCTCTAAAAAATTTTAAAATTAGCCAGGCATGGTGAGGAGCGCCTGTAGTCCCAGCTACAAGGCAGGATCGCTTGAGCCCGGGAGTTTGAGGCTGCTATGATAGTGCCACTGCACTCCAACCCGGGTGACACCAACACCCTCTCTAAAAAAAAAAAAAAGTACTTTTTGTTATGGAATATTTAAAAACAAACAAAAGTAGCTAGAATGGTAAAATGAACATCCATGTCCTCATCACCCACTTCGACGATTAACTCAGGGCCAATCCAGCTGCTCTGGACTCCAGCCCCTTGTACAGCTTCGAAGCAAATCTCAGATATCTTTTCATTTCCTCAGTAAATATTTCAGTATATTTCTCTAAAAGATAAAAACTCTTAAGGAAAAACAGTCCCACCTAAAAAATTAACAGTAATTCTTTAATATTATCACGTATTCCATCAGCCTTCCACACGTCTTTCCAATTAGCTCATAAATGTCATAAATTGTTAGTGATTTATTTGTTTGAATCAGGACCCAAATAAGGTGGCTTCCCTGCAATTGATTGGTGTGTCTCTTAAAGCTTATTTTTCTTAACATTGTAGATGTGTTTTATTCATTTCATCTTATTAGAGATCCAGTGATGGGTCGTCAATCCCATTTATTTAGTGGAAAACTGCAAGTCCGGTGGCTTTGGTGACTTACCCATGTTCACATATACTGAGCGGAAGCTAGATTCAAACACAAACACTGCACGGCTCCTATTTTCTTTTATACTTTTTATTTCAAAATATTAAGGGGTACAAATGTTTGTGTTACATGAGTAGGTTTCGTAAGGCTTAAGTCAGGGCTATCAGTGTGCCCATCACCCAAATAGTAGTCATAGTACCTGTCAGGTGGGTTTTTACCCCTCCCCTCTATTCCCTTCCCCTTCTCGATTTCCAATGACTTATCTCTCTGTGTCCGTCAATTAGTTCCAAATTATTAGAGAGTACGTATGGAGTTTGTTTTTCCCTTTTTTTTTTTTTTTTGAGACAATCTCACTCTGTTGCCCCAGGTATAGTACAGAGGGGTCACCATAGCTCACTGCAACCTCAAACTCCTGGGCTCAAGCGATCCTCCTGCCTCCGCCTCCCAAGTGGCTGGGACTATAGGCAAGTGTCACCACATCTGGCTAATTTTTCTATTTTTAGTAGAGACAGGGTCTTGCTCTTGTTCGGGCTGGTCTCGAACTCCTGACCTCAAGAGATCCTCCCGCCTCAGCCTCCCAGAGTGCTAGGATTACAGGCATGAGCCACCAGGCCCAGCCCTTTCCCTTTATTTACCAGTTTTCAGAGCAAGGTTTATTTATTAAATGTTCACATATGTGTCAGAATCCTTTTGGGAACTTTCTTTTTTTTTTTTGAGACAGAGTCTCACTCTCTTGCCTGGGGCGAGTGCCGTGGCGTCAGCCTAGCTCACAGCAACCTCAGACTCCTGGGCTCAAGCGATCCTACTGCCTCAGCCTCCCGAGTAGCTGGGACTACAGGCATG
>CAUYSK010028685.1:0-12604 GCA_963575035.1 Avahi laniger | reverse complement strand
AAAGCGAGGACCTGGTTCAGGATGAGATACGAGGGTCGAGTTGTTAAGTTGGTGCAGACAGGATGCGATAGGGTACAGGGAATGGCAGAGTCAAAGATGCCTTCCAGTCTCTGGAAGGAGGGCTGGGCCACTGCAGATGGGGGGACCTAGGGAGGCGAGGCTGGTCGGTGGGAAAGAGCTGGGGAGACACCTGGAGATGGAAGGCAGTTGCTTCTAGAGAGCTAGATTTGGAGTCATCTGTCTGCGAATGATCACTGACATCGTAGGAGGGTCTTTGTCTTCTAAGAGAGCTGAACCCAAGCAGAGGTCCTCAATCCTAGCCGCACATCAAAATCACCTCTGGATCTCTAAAAAAAACAAAAGCCATCTATCCCCACATCTGTTGAATCAGAAACCCCAGAGGTGGAGGTGAGACCCCTGTATCACTTAATAGCTCTTCAGGGTGATTTCGTTGGGCAGCCAGAGTTGAGAGCCACTGGGAAAAGGGTAGAAGTTTGAGGAAGCAGAAAGAGTGCACGGCCCTCCTACCTAGCCAGGAAGAGAGATGCGCCATCGGGTTTCTCTTCAAGCTTCCTCTTTCACATTCTTTAAGCACCTCGTCAGTGTCACGGATTCTCTCCGTGTCTAGTTAAACACTTCACCTAGAGCCTTTAGCAGGCATCCGTCTCCTCGTATCATTGACTTAAAAAAAATCAGACGGTGGTAGACCCAGAAGGAGACAGATGTTTTAGCTTTCCTTGATATCGGACACCTTTCAGAAAATGAAATGTTCTATAACGTCCTGATGTGTAAAAAAATCAAAGCAGAACCGTTTGGAGAAAACCACAGGCCAGAATCCACTGGCTTCCCCACTGGCCCCGAGCAGGGACTTCGGCGAGTCCTTCCAGATCTCAGGGTCCCTATCCCGCAGGTTCAGTCCAGCCTCCTCCCTTCCAGGTAAGGAAGCTGAGGTTTCTGAGCAGGGAAGTGTTGGCTCTCAGGCGGCACGGTTAGCTAGGTTCCATCTCCTAAGTCCCGGTGCTGTTTTCCTTCCTTCGCAAGGAAATTCCCTTTCCATTCCACCAGAGAAAGGTGCGCAGGGAATCAAATTATCCGCAGCAGCTCCGGTGCAAGGTTAAGTGAGGGAAGAGGCTGCAACTCCTGACTGCCCTGAATTATGTGGTTTATCTACAGGAATCTCATTTATCTGCGCTGCTCCAGTTTCAGCTCTCTCCGGTAATTCCAAGAGCGGCCTGTAAAATCGTTATCTGCCCGACGCAGGGAGATAAAAAGCCTTGTTAGTTTTAAAGGGAAAGTTTCAGTGATTGAAGTTTTATCAGCACGATGAGCATGAAAAACGTTTTTTTTTTTTTAACCTATGTGAGGAAAAAGTAATGAGACCTACAGAATAATAATTGAAAATGAGAATTGTTAAGTATCTTTTGCATATTTTATGTGACTGTCAAAGGAGGCTACTCTGAGGCATATTTGACCTTAATATATTTTTGGTATTTAATATACTTCCTAATTGTCCCAGAGCCATGTCCTGGCTGCAACTGAGCTCTTTGGGAATGTTTGTCACAACGGAAGGAACCACAGCTTCTAAAGAAGCTAAGATAAATTTCGGACATGAGGAGAGTTAACTGAATTACTGTATCTTTTAAAATTTATTCAGAAACGTGAAGGATGCTTCCCAAACAATTGCATCTAGGAAATCTGACTGCTTTTCTCATGCATGCTATTTTCTCGTACAGTGAGCCTTTGCTGAGGCTGAGTTGCTAACATTCGGTTGCATAATCATAGCTTTAGATAAGAACCTAAAAAGCCAGTCCATTTCCCTATTGCTATTCAGGAGCGTATTTAATCACAGAAGACTGAATTCATCTTCCTTTTAAGGAGAGGTGGAGCAAGGTTTTCCTTTTCTTAATGCTAGGCGATTCCGCAGGCTACTATTTATCTCACAACTTCTTGTTCAGGTCTCAAAAAAAGAGTGGTTGTTATCTCCAAATTATCTGCCAGCATCCTGCAGGAATACTCATTTCTGGCATCATTGCAAATTTTCTTCATCAGCATTGTAGGGAAGGGCTTGGGCCTTGTGTCTGTGGGGGAGACCCTGCGCTAACTACATCCATCTTAAATTTATGGTAAGTCAGCAGCAAAACTGCCCGGATGGAAGTCTCTCCCCAGCTGTGGTGACCTAACAACATTGGTGGTCCCCAGCCATACAGGCCCTTATCTTAACACCTAGTTGTGTCCGAGAGCCCAGCTTGAATTCATTCACATAGCGGTATGAAAAAATAAAATCAGAAGTTCAATAAATGAATAATTCAGCTAACATATTCATTCTTTAATATCTGAAAATTCATATTTACAGAGGATTGAATTTACCCAGCTGTTTACATTTTCTCCCTGTATCTCCCTCCTTCTCCCTTTGATTTATATCAACAGCCAAAGCAACAGTGGATTGAAATATGTATGCAAGCTGGACGTGGTGGCACGTGCCTGTATTCCCAGCTATGCTGAGGTGGGAGGATCACTTGAGGACAAGGGTTTGAGGCCAGCCTGGGCAACATAGCGAGACCCTGTCTCTTAAAAAAAATACATATGCATTAGTTTCCAGATTCTAGCCTTTGTTCCTCTTCCTCCTTCTCTCCTCTGCCTCTGGTCACTCCTCATCCTACTCTATCTTCTAAGACTTGAGGGGCTGTGGCTGGTCACTTAGACCTGTGTCTGAGAAGAGTCTCACCCAGGCTGTGTACACTGCCGTGGCGATATGGCTAAAGGCATATAATCATGATAATGATAACATGCCTTGGACTTCTGTAGACTTCCCATGAGTCTTGTATCCATGAAGGGCAACTTCCCCACCAGGAAACTCAGGTGAACACTTCAAAGAGTGCTTGAACTCAGTATTTTCTAAAATTCTCAGGTGGACACTTGTCAAACATTCAGATTCCTGCATCTCAGGCCCATTAAATATAAATGTCTAAAGAAAGGGCTCAGGAATCTGTGTTTATATCAACAGCCCTAGAGGATTCCTATCACTAGACAAAGTTAGAAAGCATTGCTCTAGAAAGATTCCTATTGCTCTGATAGGCTCAGTGGGAGGACCCAGTGCCCAAAGTTCTGGGCATTTATATGGAACCAGAAGTATATCGATAGCACGGTGCAAGGGCGGGCTGGGTGCTAGAGATTCCCAGGCTACTTTCTTGGTCCTAGAGAGATGCTCCAGGTGGTGGTGGTGAATCCTTAGGGACTGCAAAGTTAAGAGGAAGGGACAGGGTGTCTCTTAGTAACAGTGACTGGACACCCTCTTACTGTCTTGTCCCAGACCTGGTAGAGTCTGATCTAGGTTTGCAGTTTGGATGTGTTCTTCCTCCCAGGACGGTAGCCTGGGCTATTAGTGTAATGGTATACAGAGTGTCGCTCTAGTTCCAGGAGACTCTGCCCTGCCTTGGACAGAGTCTTGGAGAGAAGAAGGTGCAGATGGACCAGCGGGAGCAGAGGAGCAGGTAGAGGCTGAAGTTATGGAAGCTGCAGCTTGGAAGCTTGCACATTTCTGGCGTTACGTAAGGCAGCAAGGTGCTGGGATTCAACATAGCACTTCCGTTCATCCTAATTCATCATACTGAGGGATGAGTTCTTGTTCTGTGTCTCAGATTTTAGTTTCCTTTGGTGATATAAAGTATTTATAGAGCAGATTCAAACAGAAAATTTTAGATTTGCAATAATCTTATGCCTTTTTTAGTTTTAGAGGATAAACCATCACTGAATTGGAATAAAACAAAAGTTAGTTTTCAGTTATAAATCATTACTGTGTATTTTATGCCTAATAACTTAATTATGTCACTCTGGAACTGGTGAATTTGAAGAAACATGGAAAATTACATTGGCTATGGCTGCGAATCTAGTGAAGTGGAGATGTTGGATTTATGTATGTTAATTTGATTCATATGCAAGTCAAAACACGCATATTTTTAATCAGCAGATGGTTTAATATGCTTTCCACACTTGTAAGAAATGAAAAGTACTGCAAGCTATTTTTTGCCTTGTCATTCATTCTGTCAACAGCATTTATTGCAAATGTGCCGCATCCGGGTACAAAGGAGCGTCGCAAATGCAATGGAAAATAGGTCCCTGTTGCAGGAGAAGACAGGAGAAACTTAAACACAGATTTTTCTCACTTTGTCCTTTGGAGAGTGTTTCTCTAAAATTATGTGTGTCATTTGAACTTTTGTGACTCAGGTAGATTTCCTATGTGTTAGAATTTCAGAGCAGCTTTATAACCATTTTTGTTGGACCGTCCATGGCCATTTTTGATTAAAGTTATTCACTCATCCATTCACTTAGTCACTAAATAATGTGATTCACTTATTCACTAAGTAAAATATCCAGCGTGAGTGGAATACTTGCAAGGGAGCACACTACAAACAAAATCTGACCCGTCTTCAGAGAGTTTACTGTCTACCAGAGAAGGGAGCCAAACTATTGAAACGAAAACTCGGGTCATCAGCTTGGTAGGTGTGATGTCTCTCACTACCGCATGCCAACTCTCCTGAGATGTGTTGGATGCTTATATGAAGCTTGAGGGGGGCCAGACCCCCCTGGAGAAGAACAAAAGTGAGGATGGGCTGACTTTCTGCCTAGGATTGTGCGGTAAATAGGCCCCCAGCTTCCAGAACTGCTGCTCTAGAGCTTCTGATTCCTCTTTCCAAAGAGTGTCGCTGTTCTCAACAGCTTTTGTTGGGTTGTAAGTGATTAATTCTTGAACGATTAAGTTTACTAGGGAATCAGCCCCTTGTTTAAAGGAATGCTTGGATAAATCCCTCAGTAAAATAGATCCTTTTTATGCAATCACCTCTTAGTTTATTTTTATAATTCTATATTTTCTAAAGTGAGGACAAACACAACTCATAGCCCTAGAATGCATATATTGGACATTTAATTTTGATCATATTTAGATTTGTGAGCACAACTTATCCCTATATTTTGAAGAATTCCTCAGTTTGTCATTTAAGTATAGACATTTTTTATTGTGGTGAAATATATATAACATCAATTTGACCACCTTAACCATTTTTAAGTACATTTTAGTGGCATTAAATACATTCGCAATGCTATGCAACTTGACCTCTATCCATTTCCAGAACTTTCTCATCATTCCAAACAGAAACTCTGCACACATTTAACAATTCTCCATCGCCCTCCTGTCACCTTCTGGTAACTTTTATTTTCTGTCTCTATGAATTTGAGTACTTTAAATACATCATACAAGTGGCATCATGTGATATTTGTCCTTCTGTGTCTGGCTTATTTCACGTAGCATAATGTCTTCAAGGTTCATCCATGTTGTAGCCACTATCAGAATCTCATTCCTTTTCAAGGCTGAATGACATTCCATAGTACCTATACACACATTTTGTTTGTTCATTCATCTGTTGATGGCCTCTTGGGTTGTTTGAACCTTTTGGCTATTGTGCTGTGATGAACATTGGTGTACAAGTTGGATTCCTGCTTTTGATTCTTCAGGGTATATGCCTAGAAGTGGAATTGCTGGATCGTATGGTAATTCTATGTTGAACATTATGAGGAACCACCAAAGTGTTTTCTACAGCGGGTGCACCATTGTGATTAAGTTCACATTTTAAAACTTAATCTTTCAGAGTCTTCATCTCATTCAAATAAATGATTCAGATATAAGACATTCGGTCTAGATTAATTTAACTAATTTTTGTTCTTAGTAATTGCACTTAGTAAAGGCCACTACTATGGAAAAGAAAAAGGGAGAAAAAAGAAAAAAATAGAATTGGAAGAGGTGTTTTTTCACAATTCCATTCTGAGCATTTATCATATGCGTATCCCACTTCATTGCAATTGTAGCACTTAATCTTTTCTGACTCATGTTCTTACATCCGTTTGTTTATTTCTTCCAATTACAGTCTTAGGGCAGGGACCATGGACACAGGTGTATTAACAGGAGATGTGCTCAATAAATATTTGTTGTTGGATTAATCGATTCTGTATAATAAAACCTAAACAGATATCTAATGAATCTGCTAATATCCATTTCTGTTTCTGGACATTAAGTTCAATATTCCAGAAATTGTAGTCCCATTGGAAAGGGATATATCACAGAGGTAAAGTTTTTAGAAGGTAAAGGAAACCTAACAGTGACAGGGAAATTACTGGATATGATTAGCATGCCCAGTGTTAGATGGGGCGGATTTCATAAGGGGTTGAATTATGTTTAGCTCTGCAAAACAATTTGATTTGAGGAATGGATGGAAAGGTGGTTTGTGGAGAGGGGAATGGCATTTTAAAATTATTTGGAGGTGGTACTGAGGTAGGCATGTAAGGGAACATGCAAGCCCTTTCCCATTATAAGAACGGAAACAAAGATTGGTGTGTGGTAGAAAAGGAAGACGCCCGGGGCATACAGGGCAACGAGGTTAGAATCTTGATGTAACCACAGCCTGGAAATTGAGATGGACGCAGCTTCCGTTCTGATGGAGGATTTCTCTATACTATTCTTGGGCACTGCCAAATGGAAGCTATAATAGCTTTAAGTTTTTTCTCTGCAGAATGGGATCAGGCATATAAAAATATTTATGAATGAACAAAATATACCAAAACAGTGACAATAGTTTTCTTTGGGAATGTTGTCATGGGTGATTCTTTAAAAAATATTTTCTCTGTTTTCTAAATATTATATAATGAGAATATTCTATTTTTTTTTTTTTTTAAGAAACAGGGACTCTTTACCTTGCCCAGGCTGCTCTTGAACTCTTGGCCTTCAGAGATCCTCCTGCCTCGGCCTCCCGAGTTGCTGGGACTACAGGTTTGAGTCACCGTGCCTGACTCTCATAAGAAATCTCACTTTTGAAATCAGAAAAAAAGTTAACATTTTTCTCTAAAAGGTGCAGTTTTAAAAGTTCACATAGTATTGATTAGGATGTTTTGGTCTAATCCACAGAAAAGGGTTTTGACTGATTCAATCAGAAAGGAAATTCACTGGAAAGAAATGGGCTAGCTTATGGGACTGGAGGGAGGGCAGGAGAACCAGGAGGATCCCGAAGGTCTGAAGAGCGACTTTAGGCTCCGGAAATGAACTCCGAACGCGTTTTGTTGTTTTCCTCACTCTGCTCAGTATCAGGAAGGCAGCCTCTAATTGGCTGGACTTGTGTCACGTGCTCACCTCGTTCCCCCGCCCCCTGCGAGGTTAGGGCGGGGCTTAGCCCCATTCGCAAAGGTCCCGCTATTCCACCGCCGTCCGAAACTAAGTTGCTATTACCAAAAGAAGGTGGACCGGCAGAATTTCTTTTTTTTTTTTAAATCAATGACCGCTTTGTCGTATTTTGTGAAAGAATTCATTTTATTGCACAATTATGATTCATTTTATTGCTCAATTTTTAAAAGTGAAACAACTGTATTCTACATACGCTTGTTCAATCATATTTACCAGACAGCTACGCCCTCTTTTTATGTTCTTCCTGGGGCCTGAAAACTGGTCTTCTTTAGTGAGCATGTGTGGGCAGGGGGCAGGAGGGACATGGGGGTGGTACGATCAGGGATCACTGAATCGTTTTTTAGAGGAATACACCATTTAATTTGCTCATTTTTCAACTAAAGAACAGAAGGTGCAGTATTTAATTCATTAACTGTTACAAAAATACGGTTTAATTTTATATCACGGCTAATTAAAAAATATTTTAAGTTGACTTCATTTCACAAAGGATTTGAGGTGGAGTGACCCTTTGTTTTCACCAAGGTTCTTTGATTCGCAAATTTCAGATACCCATTTCAAAGCAGCGAAAGCCCCGGTGGGATGCGATGGGATGATTTTATCTGAAAATCTTATAAACCTCAAGGACAGGGTCCTCTTGAAGAAACCCAGAAGGAGGAGGCCCTGAGCAGGGCCGGAAGGAAGCCTTTCAAAGCACAAAATGCATAACCATCTGCAGCCGCCCTGTTAGAGACCCTGCGCCGTTTCTCAAGTTTAGGTTTCCTTCCTCTTTCTGCAGAGGGCTAGGAGAGTCTGGGCTTCCTCCTGGAAATGCAGGCCCCAGAGCGCTCTGTAAATGTCGCCTCCATTTCAGCCGCATGCAGGGGTCCCTTTCAGAGACAGACGCTCAGGTTGGCCCAGCCTGGATCCACCCCCCTGCAGCTCACGTCCCCGTCCTCGACTGTGACGTACAAAGGAGAAACGTGGAAATACTGGTGGAGATTCAAGAAGAGAAAATCAATAAAGAGTGGAGGGAGAACTCAAAAGGAGAGGGTTTAAGTCAGGATACTTCCAGCCGTGTGAAACGGAAAGCCTCTGTTAGAGTGTGTTAACCAAGGAAGTTGTCTCATCTGACAGGAAGTCGTGAGGTAGGGTGACCTTCAAGGCTGGGTAAGTCAGCCGTGTGACAAAGGCCTGAAGGCCCAGGCTCTTTTCATCTTCTCACTCTGCCATCCTTGGTGTGGTCTTTATTACCAGGCCGTAGAGGGCCCCGGCATCACACGCAAACATGACTAAATCCAAGAGCAGATTTGGGTCACATGCGCATTCCTGAATCAAGCACTGGTGAGAGAAATGAGCCGGCCAAACTGACGTAGGGGGCCAGTCTTCCCAAAGCATGTGTGTTTTTTTTTAATGTATGTATGTATTTCTTTATTTAGTTTTTGAGACAGAGTCTTGCTCTGTTGCCCTGAGTAGAGTGTCGTGACGTCAGCCTTGCTCACAGCAACCTCAGACTCCTGTTCCTGGGCTCAAGTGATCCTCCTGCCTCAGCCTCTCAAGTGGCTGGCACCACCATGCCCTGCTAATTTTTTCTATTTTTAATAGAGACAGGTTCTCGCTCTTGCTGAGGCTGGCTTAGAACTCCTGAGCTCAAGTGATCCTCCCGCCTCGGCCTCCCGGAGTGCTAGGATTACAGGCGTGAGCCACTGTGTGCCCCCACCAATGTGTTTGTTTAAATGGGGGGGGGATACTGGATCACCACCAGGGGGTAGAGAGGAAGGTGGCAGTGGGGTGTGTAGGCAAGCAGTGGGGCTGGCCACAGAGAAGACAAAAAGGTCTAGAGGAACAGAGAGACAGTGACAGAGACAGAGGAGGGGGGCAGGAAGGTGGGCGGGAAGAGTAAAACAGAGATGGAGATAGACAAGCTCGTTAAATTCGGTGTCTTAGGTTAAAACGCTGTTGTCATCGCTTGCTGTTCAGCTAGGCAACTCCGAGAAGAACACATTCTACCTGTTTTCATTGCCACTTGAAGGGCTGATTAACTTTTCAGTGACTAATCTTATTAACCATTTTCAACCTCAGAATTATAAAGATGGCCTTAGCAGTCTCTAGGCAGAAAATTACTCTCCTTTTCTCCTTAAAACAGATCAGAATTTATTGAGTTGTGAAGGGGTTGTGTGAAATAAATATAATGATTACTTAGTTACTTATGTCTTTATTTATAATTTAATCTTTTAATTATAAAAGTGATATAACCACATTAAAAAAATTGGAAACCAGAAAACATAAAAACAGAGTCACCCACAACCTCACAACTGTTATTACTTGGCAAAAATTAACTCTTAACTTTTTTTCATGTAATTGCATACAATTTTGTAGATTGCTTTACTTTTCAAAACAGGTATATCATATACATAGTACAAATTCCAAAAACAAACCAAAAGGTATATTTAAAAATAAAGCCAGTCTCCTTCCCACCAATATCTTTTAGTTCTTTATTTTGCCTCTATTCCATCCTAACCCACTATTACCAGTTTATTTTCTTCCATAGATAACCCATCCATTAACAAGGAAATATGTGTATATATATATATATTCTTATGCCAACACACCTTATCTTTTTACAAAATGGCAGCCTACTGTGTGTACTGTTTAGCAATTTGCTTTTTTTCATTTAACAATATTACTTGGAGATAATTCCATATATAGTACCCTTAAAATTTAACATTATAATGTATTCACACATTGCCACAAACTCTTTTTTTTTTTTATTTCAGCACATTATGGGAGTACAAATGTTTAGGTTACATATGTTGCTCTTGCCCCCCCGCCAAGTCCGAGTTTCAAGTGTGTCCATCCCTTGGATGGTGTGCGTTGTACTCTTTGTGTTTGCATATACCCGTCCCCTCCTCCCCCCTCCCCCCTGCCGGACATCCAATAGCTGTTATTCGTATATGTGCACTTATGTGTTGATCTGTTAAAAACAATTTGATGGGGAGTACATGTGGTGGGTGGTTTTCCATTTTTGGGATACTTCACTTAGTAGAATGGGTTCCAGCTCTATCCAGGAGAATACAAGAGGTGCTAGATCACCATTGTTTCTTAAAGTTGAATAGTATACTCCATGGTATACATACATCACATTTTATTAATCCACTCATGTATTGATGGACACTTGGGTTGTTTCCACATCTTTGCAATTGTGAATTGTGCTGCTATAAACATTCGGGTGCAGGTGTCTTTTTTATAGAGCGTCATTTGTTCTTTTGGGTAGATGCCCAGTAATGGGATTGCTGGATCAAATGGTAATTCTACTCGTATCTCTTTAAGGTCTCTCCATATTGCTTTCCACAGATGTTGCACTAGTTTACAGTCCCACCAGCAGTGTATGAGTGTTCCTATCTCTCCACATCCATGCCAACATTTATTATTTTGGGACTTTTTGATAAAGGCCATTCTCACTGGCGATAAGTGATATCTCATTGTGGTTTTGATTTGCATTTCCCTGATGACTAGAGATGTTGAGCATTTTTTCATATGTTTTTTGGCCATTATTCTGTCTTCTTTTGAAAAGTTTCTGTTCATGTCTTTTGTCCCCTTTTTGATAGGGTTGTTTGATTTTTTCTTGTTGATTTTCCTGAGTTCTAAGTAGATTCCAGTTATTAGGCCTTTATTGGATTTGTAGCATGCGAAAATTTTCACCACATACTCTTTATATATTCATCCTTAACAGCTGTAAAAAGTTTGAGCAAATGATTCATTCATTCCTTTAATAAATATTTATGAAGCAACTGCCACATCTGCAGGGCACTCCGGATTGTAAGATTAAAAAGAGGCCACACCCTTGAAGGTGTCACATCAGAGTGGGGGGGACAGGCAGGTAACAAGTAATTACAGGTAGTCTCTACGTGCCAGAATGGAAGAACCTAGCAGGTGGAGGGAACAGAGGAGGAGCCTTCAAGATCCTGAACAAAAGTGGGGAAGGATAAGTGAGAGGGGCCAGCTCACAGCCAACGGACTAGGAGAGCATTCCAGGCAGAGACCAGAAATGACATGAGCAAAGGCTCAGAAATGGGAAGGAACATTGTGGTCCAGGTGACTGCAAGGAGTGGGTATTGCCTTACTCTTTGATCTTTAATTTGTGGCCAACTCTTTAATATAAATAATGCTATGATATGTAACTTGAAGTATATAATATTTTCCATATCTTGGAGTACATTTTTGGGTAGACTCCCAGAAGTGGAACTGCCGAGTCAAAATGTAGGAGCACTCTGATCTGCTATAGACAGCCAAAATGCTTTCCAAAAAGGCATATCATTTCATAAAGATACCAGCAATGTATGTGCTAAGCAGTGCTCATTATCTTTGTATCTTTATTTTTTCATTTTAATTTTTTTTTTTTGAGACAAGATCTTGCTCTGTTGCCCAGGATAGAGTGCAGTGGTGTCATTATAGCTCATTGCAAACTCAAACTCCTGGGCTCAAGTGATCCTCCTGCCTCAGCCTCTGGAGTAGCTGGGACTACAGCTGTGTGTCACCACATCCAGCTAATTTTTCTTTTTTTTCTTTTTGTAGAGGTAGGGTCTCACTATACTGCCCAGGCTGTTCTGGAACTCCTGGCCCTAAGTGATCTTTCCACCTCAACCTCCCAAAGTGCTAGGATTACAGGTGTGAGCCACTGTACCTGGCCTGTTAATTTGTTATAATGTATATTTCTTTGATTACAGAAAGGTTAATTTCCCCATAGATTTGTTACTATTTTGATTTCTTATGTGGTTTGTTTATACTCAATCACTGAGACTCTACGTTTTACTTTAGCTACATAAGCCCTACTTATCATACAGATATTCAGACTTACATTTTTCATTTTTGTTGCCAATATTTTCTAGTTTAGGTTATATTTTAAAAAGGTTGGCCGGGCGCGGTGGCTCATGCCTATAATCCTAGCATTCTGGGAGGCCAAGGCGGGTGGATGGCTCAAGGTCGGGAGTTCTAGACCAGCCTGAGCAAGAGTGAGACCCTGTCTCTACCAAAAAAAAACCAGAAATTATCTGGACAACTAAAAATACATATATATATAGAAAAAATTAGCTGGGCATGGTGGCGCATGCCTGTAGTCCCAGCTACTTGGGAGGCTGAGGCAGTAGGATCGCTTGAGCCCAGGAGTCTGAGGTTGCTGTGAGCTAGGCTGACGCCACGGCACTAACTCTAGCCAGGTCAACAAAGCGAGACTGTCTCAAAAAAAAAAGTTTGACACATAGATGTTTTTAAGATATCACCCAGTTATATCCATTGATTATTTTATTTCTATTGCTTCTAAGTTGAGAAATCCTTCTATCCAGAGGTTTAACAAATATCCTATTTTCTTCCGGTTTGCTTTTAAAAATAAATTTATCTCATTAA